>NW_020769390.1:1881543-1902473 GCF_900518735.1 Pseudonaja textilis
TAACAATTAACTGAACAGTTATTAAATCAAATACAAGATAGGAAAGCTTTTATTGTAAAAGCATATTACCAGATAAGATAAAAAGAATACAAAGGGGTCTTTGATGGTAGATTGGAAGACTTTTCTACAGAACCTGAAAATGGCAATGACGACCACAACTGTAAAAACTGGAAAGAAGATGACAGCAACTATATCCTCCCCATTGGGGCAAAGGTTGTTAGACACGATGCTAGCTGCAGAGAAGCCAAGTTCCTCCTTAGCTTTACAGATGATACAGTGAACTGTAACTATGATGCAAGAGATCACAGAACACTGTGCTAAGGTAAGGACTCAAGAACTTATAGCGAGGAACCATGAGGACCTGAAAACCGAAATGAAGAATGATATAGGAGGAGTGAAAAATGACATATACAGAAACTGGACAACAAAATTGAAATAATGCAAGAGGCGATGGCAAAGAATGAACAGAAATTGACAACAATGGAAGCCAGAACTGAATGTGTGGAAAAGAAATTAGAAGAGACAGAACAGAATTGGAAAGTATTGTATTGTGAACTTGGATGGATGGATGGATTCCTGAATCAGTGATCCATCTGGAATTGGAGAAAGTGGCATTCTTCCTCAGGTTTCAGAATGTTATTGAAGATAGGAAAGAAGACCTGCATAACATCATGACAGAATTGATAGCAGAAGCCCTCCAGAAAAATAAACAAGAGATTTGGAATGACATAGATGAGGTCTACAGAGTGCATACGCATTATGCACGGAGGCACAAACTACCATGGGAAGTCCATGTATGGTTTGCCAGAAAAATAACAAGAGATCTGTTGTATGGAAAGACTAGAGATGAGCCATTAATTTACAAAGGAAATGAGATGGTGATGTTGAAACAAATACCCAGGAGGGTTAGAGAGCAGAAGGCGAACTATCCGTTTTTATCATCCCAACTGATTAAAAACAGGATTGTGTTTAGGTGGCTTAGGTGGTTTAGGTTGGAAGGACTTCTAATATCTTTTAAGAGATAAAGAATGTATTTGGATGATAGAAAAAGAACTAAAAGTATTCCTCAAAATTAATCTAAAAGAGCAGACAACAGTGTAAAATTTATGGTATATAACAAAGGCTTATGTAAGGGGCTTAACAATTACCTATGCTGCAAAAAGAAAAAAAGAAACAACAGAAAGAAAGGCAGGAGAAATTGGAAACCTTGGAAGCCACCATGCAGAAAGACCCTCGCAATGAAAATCTCAAAAGAGAAATGGACTTGGTAAAACATGAAATAAATTTGAAAGTACATGAGGAATTGGCCAGGAAAATTAAATTAGTGAAGCAAAACTATTTTGAGAATGCGAACAAACCAGGGAGTTGGTTGGCACACAAGCTAAAGAAGGAACAGGAAAAAAGAACAATACTAGACTTAAGAGATGAAAATGGGAGATTGTGCTCCCGGATAACGAAAAGAAAGTGATTGTCCAAAAGTTTTTTGTTAATTTGTATACCCAGGAAGAAATCCCAGAGGAGGACATCATCCAATATCTCAAAGAAAAGAATTTGCCTAAAATATCGGATATAGAAAAAGATTTCTTAAATGATAAAATAACCATAAAAGAAATTAAAGATGCAGTTGGGAAACAAAAGAAATGAATAAAAGCCCAGGGCCAGAGTTCTATAAAGAATTCCAGAAATTATTGGAGGAATTAATGCTGGACTTGTATAACGAAGCTTTAGAATGAGCTAAAATACCAAAGACATGGACAGAGGCATATGTAACACTTATACACAAGGAACAGATGGACCCTCAGCAAATAAGAAATTGCATTGATCTCACTCCAAAATGTGGACTATAAGATCTTAGCTACGATAATGTCTGAAAGACTGAAAAAGATACTAAGAAAAATTATTCATTCTGACCAGAATGGCTTTCTCCCAAATAGGCAGATGAAGATCAACACAAGATTGATTATGGACATCCTAGACTATTATGAGATGCACCCAAATAATCCAATGATGCTTATGTTCTTGGCAGCCCAAAAAACATTTGACAACTTAAATTGGCATTTTTTCATCGAACAATTAACTAATATGCAATTTGGTGAAAATTTTTTGGGACTTATCAAAACAATTTATAAAGTACAAATGGCAAAAGTGATAGTTAATGGATGGTTTAGAAATAAGCAAAGGAGTGAGGCAAGGGTCTCCACTAGCCCCATTATTATATACAGTATATTATCTGAAGAAGCATTGTAGTCACAGATAAGACAAAATTGAGATATTAAAGGATTAACTGTCAAAAAAGAGGAGTATAAACTCCAAGCTTTTGCCGATGGCATGGTATTTATAATGGAAGACCCAGAAGAAACAAGTTCTACACTAATGAGTGAAATAAAAAAAGTTGGAAAGATGGCAGGGCTTAAAATTAATAAAGAAAAAACTAAAATAATAACCAAAAACTGCACACAAAAGAACAAAATGAAGAACTAGCAAATAAATTAGGTATACAGATAGTAAAAGAAGTAAAATATATTGGAATTTGGTTCACGGTGAAATGTTTGTCAATAAAAGAAGACAACTATGATAAATTAACACTTCAAATTCAAAAGAATTTAGATAACTAGGCTAAGATTCAATTGTCACTGCTGGGGCGTGTTGCAACTGTAAAAATGAATGTGTTACCAAAGTTACGATTTCTGTTCCAAATGGTGCCAGTCAAGCTAGGAAGGAACTTTTTTGAGGACCTAAACAAAAAAATATCGAAATTTATTTGGCAGAAGAAAAAAGTTAGGATAAAATATAAATTATTACAAGATAGTAGAAGCAAGGGAGGAATTGGCCTCCCAGACTGAATTATATTATCAGGCGGCAATAACTACATGGATTAAGGATTGGATTAATTTGACAGATAAAATGATAGAGGGTTATGACTTACAACTTGGCTGGCATATGTTTCTTTGGGATGGGAAAAGTAAATATCATACCTATTTCCAAAGACATTGGGTGAGAGATACTCTACTATCTATATGGGAGAAACTAAAAAAGAACCATTTATGTGAAGGTGCCATTATGGTTATCGACAATGGAAGCACTAATATATTCCAATGCTCTAGATTTCAATAAAATGATAAAATATAGAGATATGTTAAATGAAAAGGGAGGATTAAAAACGCGGAACCAATTAGAATCCCAGGGAATTGAAATAGGATGGTGGCCTTATTTGCAGGTTCAAACATGCTACAAAAAAGACAAGGAACAATTTGGTTATTATATAACTCAGCAAGAGTTAGATAAAATATTACAAGGGGTGGAAAAAAATGATTGGAAAAATATATAATTATCTATTGGATTATAAAATGAAAGAGGAAACTGTTAAAGAAAGTATGATAACCTGGGTCAAAAATGTGAGCCATAGCATTGATTTGGAACAGTGGGAATGTATTTGGCAGGTAAATTATAAGTTAACATTGTCGGTCTCCTACAAAGAGAACATATATAAAATGTTTTACCACTGGCACCTCCCTCCAGCAAAAATAGCTAAAATGTTCCCAAATATGGTAGCTAAATGTTGGAGATGTAACAATAAGCAGGGAACATATTTCCACATTTGGTGGACGTGCTCCCATGCACGGAAATAGTGGCAAAAAATCAAATCATGATTAGAGGAAATAACGAAACAGAGAATAAAATTTAAACCAGAAATCTTCTTGTTAGGCATGTTAGAGTCCAGTATAAATAGAAAACACCAATATTTAATGCTCTATATCATAACGACTGCCAGCATCTCCTTCGCCCAAAATTGGAAACAAGCTATGACCCCCCAGAAGCAGCAATAAGGTACAGGAATGCACAGAGATGGGCAGATTGATGAAATTATTAAAGGATAAGGAAGAAGGAGAATCTATAAAATGTGGGATGTCTGGTACAAATGGATAAGGAAAAGACGCAAAGGTGTCAAATGATAATGTATCTAATACCATAAAACAATAAGGTTTACGTGTAAATAAATGTAAATACTAATGCATATATGTATAAAATGCCTAGAATGATGAAGAAGCAAATTCAGAGATGGATAACACATTAATAGAAGACGCTTACAAATGTTGTAGTAACATTATAAAATGTGGAAATTTGTTTTTAATTGTCAAAACATTGAATAAATAAATTTATTAAAAAAAGAAGTCATATTCTAACCAAAATTTTAAATTTTAGTGATGTACCATGCTGAAAACATTTTTTACCGATGCAGATTAAAGTCAAACACAGCAGATGAGTATGGCAGTGAAAGCGTTAAGGATGTGATAGTTAAGGGTTAAACTCAGGAGTGTCCCTCTTCCCTTGGTGCCCTAAAGCATGTGAATATTTTGCTGTATTTATCAAATTTATAAATGTAGTTTTATTTCATACCTTTAATTTACTCTGCTTCTTATTCTTACTGTTATTCCTATTTTTTTCTTTTTTCTTTTAACCTGAAAAAGAATACAGGTGAAACTTGAAAAATTAGAATATCGTGCAAAAGTTCATTTATTTCAGTAATGCAACTTAAAAGGTGAAACTAATATATGAGATAGACTCATTACATGCAAAGCAAGATAGTTCAAGCCATGATTTGTCATAATTGTGATGATTATGGCTTACAACTCATGAAAACCCCAAATCCACAATCTCAGAAAATTAGAATATTGTGAAAAGGTTCAATATTCTAGGCTCAAAGTGTCCCACTCTAATCAGCTAATTAAGCCATAACACCTGCAAAGGGTTCCTGAGCCTTTAAATGGTCTCTCAGTCTGGTTCAGTAGGAAGCACAATCATGGGAAAGACCGCTGACATGACAGTTGTACAGAAAACCATCATTGACACCCTCCATAAGGAAGGAAAGCCTCAAAAGGTAATTGCAAAAGAAGTTGGATGTTCCCAGTGCTGTATCAAAGCACATTAATAGAAAGTTCTGTGGAAGGGAAAAGTGTGGAAGAAAAAGGTGCACAAGCAGCAGGGATGACAGCAGCCTGGAGAGGATTGTCAGGAAAAGGCCATTCAAAAATATTGGGGACTTTCACAAGGAGTGGACTGAGGCTGGAGTCAGTGCATCAAGCGCCGCCACACACAGATGGATCTTGGATATGGGCTTCAAATGTCGTATTCCTCTTGTCTAGCTGCTCCTGAACAACGAACGTCAGAAGCATCTTACCTGGGCTAAAGAAAAACAGAATCAGTCTGCTGCTCAGTGGTCCAAAGTCCTCTTTTCTGATGAGAGCGACTTTTGCATCTCATTTGGAAACCAAGGACCCAGAGTCTGGAGGAAGAATGGAGAGGCACACACTGCAAGATGCCTGAAGTCCAGTGTGAAGTTTCCACAGTCTGTGTTGATTTGGGGAGCCATGTCCACTGTGTTTCATTAAATCCAGGGTCAATGCAGCCATCTACCAGGAGATTTTAGAGCACTTCATGCTTCCTTCCGCAGACGAGCTTTATGGGGACGCTGACTTCATTTTCCAGCAGCACTTGGCACCTGCACACACTGCCAAAAGCACTAAAACCTGGATCAATGACTGTGGGATTACTGTGCTTGATTGGCCAGCAAACTTGCCTGACCTGAACCCCATAGAGAATCTATGGGGCATTGCCAAGAGAAAGATGAGAGACATGAGACCGAACAATGCAGAAGAGCTGAAGGCTGCTATTGAAGCATCCTGGTCTTCCATAACACCTCAGCAGTGCCACAGGCTAATAGTTTCCATGCCACGCTGCACTGAGGCAGATCATGCCCAGTATTTCCTAGTCAAACCACAGACAACTACGATGATCTAATACGTATCAGTTTTACAGAAGACAATGTTGAGAAAGCACTATGCAATCTAAAACCATCTCTATCTATTGGACCAGATGGAATATGTGCCTACTTCTTAAAAAGCTATCCACTGCCATAGCAGAACCTCTAAGCATAATCTTTGAAAAATCTTTCAGGACCAGCTCCTTGCCAAAACTATGGTCACAAGCCACGGTCATCCCCATCTTCAAAAAGGGAGTCCCCAGCCTAGTTGAAAATTATATACCTATCTCTTTATGCTGTGTCACCTGTAAAGTCATGGAATCAACTATGAACCAATCCATTATCCTCCACTTAGAGACAAACAACCTATTCTCTAATAAACAATTTGGTTTCATAAAAAAACCTATCCTGCAATCTGCAACTCTTACATTGCAAAAACATATGGACTACACAACTCGGTCAAGGCAAAGCAATGGATGCAATCTACATAGACTTCTGTAAAGCCTTTGATTCAGTGGTAGACAACAAGCTACTCCTAAAACTAAAATCTTATGGTATCTTTGGATACCTGCATAACTGGAGAGAAGCATTCTTGTAAAACAGACAACAAATGGTCAAAATTGGGAGCGTCCTATCAAATTCTGTACCTGTCAACAGTGGTGTCCCCCAAGGCAGTGTTCTAGGACCAACTCTCTTCATACTCTACATAAATGACCTCTGTGATCATATTAAGAGCAACTGTGTTCTCTTCGCTGATGATGTAAAGCTATTCAACACCACAGAAAATACTATTACCCTCCAAAAAGACCTCGACTATGTATCAGAATGGTCAAACAAATGGCAACTTCAAATCTCAACAAATAAATGCTCTGTCTTACATGTTGACAAAAAAAATCAGAAAATAAAATACAGGCTGAATAGTCAAGACCTTGTTGATGATCCAAACTCTGTCAAGGACCTTGGAGTACTCATCTCTAATGATCTAAGTGCTAGAGCCCACTGTAACTACAGAGCCAAAAAGGCATTAAGAGTTGTTAACCTAATCTTACGTAGCTTTTTCTCTGGTAATATTACACTAGTAACTAGAGCATACAAAACATTTGCTAGACCAATACTCGAATACAGCTCATCAGTCTGGAACCCACATTATGTATCTGATATTAACACAGTTGAGAAAATCCAGAAATATTTCACAAGAAGAGTTCTCCACTCCTCTACTCATTGCAGAATACCTTATGCCACCAGACTTGAAATTCTAGACCTAGAAAAGCTAGAACTAGGTCGCCTTCAGTCCGATCTAAGTATAGTATATAAAATCATACATTGCAATGTCCTATCTGTCAATGAATACTTCAGCTTCAACCATAACAATACAAGAGCAAACAATAGATACAAACTCAAGATTAATCGCACCAAACTTGATTGCAGGAAATATGACTTCAGCAACAGAGTGATCAATGTCTGGAATACTCTACCTGACTGTGGTTTTTTCCCCAAATCCTAAAAACTTTAACCTTAGTTTGTCTACTATTGACCTCAACCCTTTCCTGAGAGGTCTGTAGGGGGCGTGCATAAGCTCACCAAAGTGCCTACCATCCCTGTCCTATTGTTTCTTTTATTTTTCTTATATGTATCCATGTATTCATAACTGTTTTTACTTATACCTATTATCTTGTAAGCAATTAACAAACCAAATAAATAAATAAATAAAATAAATAAATTGCTGCAAAAAGGGGCCAAAACCAAGTACTGAGTACATATGCATGCTTATACTTTTCAGAGGTCCAATATTGTTCTCTGTACAATCCTTGTTTCATTGATTGCATGTAATATTCTAATTTTCTGAGATTGTGGATTTGGGGTTTTCATGAGTTGTAAGCCATAATCATCACAATTATGACAAATCATGGCTTGAACTATCTTGCTTTGCATGTAATGAGTCTATCTCATATATTAGTTTCACCTTTTAAGTTGCATTACTGAAATAAATGAACTTTTGCATGATATTCTAATTTTACGAGTTTCACCCGTAGTTTGATGGATATGTATTTATGTGTTTATGAAAATAAATCAATACAATAGTAAATGTAAATGAGAAGCTCAGAGCACACATTTTATTTAACACTAGATGGCTCCAGTCATCCAGTTATCTTCTTATAATACATCCTTATAATCTGTTACCATGCTAGACCAATACATTTATTTATAACAAATTTAATACATACTATTTAAAAATAATCTTGTTTATATACTGAATATATTTCTGTTTGTTTCTTGTTATGCTTAACAATATTTCTGAAGAAAAACATATTCTATATTCAAGTCTGTCTTCCCTAGTTACAAAGTCAGAGGTGACTAAGGAATTCATGGTCACTATGGAAACCATTGACCTACCCAGATTACTGAGGGTGCAACACATTGCAGAATGCACATGTGATCTGGTGTGAGTCTTGAGACAGTGACAATGTGATTGTCACTTCCACCTCTAAATGTGATTTAGAGGTGCAAGTGTTACCATTACTTTCCATAATCATATGCTACATGGTTAGTATATGAAGCTATAGGACAAAGTCATATACTAGCATGGAATTAATATCCAATATGCTGATGATATTCATTTGTATATTTCTACCCTTGGCCTACCAAGTAATGCTACCAAAGGGTTTTTTTTTCCAGTGCTGGTGGCTGCCTGAATTTGTATGGAGAATATCAAGCTTTGGTTTAATGCAAGCAGCAACAATTCTACTCAAGGTATGGGTTTTTAAAAGCCATCAGATGTGGGAATTTTCATCATTAATTCCAGATGGGATAATACTCCATGAGACAGAACTGGTATACAGCTTAGGGGTTTTGGACGCTTGGTTCTTACTCAAAGAGCCAAGAGAACCTTTGGACAAATCTGTCTAGTACACCAGTGGCGGGATTCAATTTTTTTTACTACCAGTTCTGTGAGCGTGGCTTGGTGGGTGTGGCAGGGGAAGGATATTGTAAAATCTCCAGACAGAGGTGGTATTTGCCGGTTCTCTGAACTACTCAAAATTTCTGCTATCGGTTCTCCAGAACTGGTGAGAACCTGCTGAATACCACCTCTGTAGTGCACCAAGTGTGCTGCTCTCACTACTCATGCCTTGATTTTATCTGTATCTGTGTTATTGTATTATATTCATGGGGTTTTCTTAGAAGACCACTTAGAAGTTATAACTGGTCTACAATTCAGCAGTGCAGGTACTTACGTGCATGCCATAGTATGTGCATTAGAACCAGTACTTCACAAGTTGCCATATCCTCTGAATGGACTCCTGTGTGCAATTAAAATGCTGTCATCTACAAAGCAATATAGTGTGGGTTATTTGTTGGACCATTGAAATCTGATAATTTCTACTTTCCAATAAGATCCAACCACAGGATAGGCATAGTCATGTCTCCTAAGTAACAGTATCATCTGATGGAACTCAAGAAAATTTCACTTTCTGTCACAGAACCTGGCCTGTAAGACAAGTTACCACTGAGATGGGGATGGCCCTGAGTTTGGCGGCCTTTTGTAACATGTTGAAAACTTGTCTCTCTCCTCAGCCTTGAGCTAGGCAGTAAATGAACTTGTAATATAAGAGCTTTGGTGGCACATAGGTTAGAATGCAGTATTGCAGGCTATCTCTGCTTCTGGCCAGCAATTCGATCCTGACCAGCTCAAGGTTGACTCAGCCTTCCATCCCTCCAAGGTGGGTAAAATGAGGACCCAGATTGTTGGGGAACAACATGCTAACTCTGTAAAGGGTGTGTGTAGAAGAATAGAGGGGGTTGTAAAAGAATAGGAAGTATATAAGTCTAAATGTTATTTCTGTTAGAATAGCAAATATGGTTGGTTTGGGATGTGATTATTTTTTTCTTTTTTCTTTTTGTTATTTTATTTATATTTATTTTGCTATTACCCAGTGAGATTTGCAACTGGGAGTTGGGCAGCCTTACAAATTGATTAAGTAAATGGATAAATAAATCCAGGTGAGGAAACTCAACTGCATTTCTTATAGTGACTAGGAGCTTGTTTTATATACCGTGTGTCTCCAAAACCACGACCCACCCCAATAATAAGGCCAATCCTAATTTTGGGGGGTGAGCCTAATATTCCCAAAAATAAGCCCGGGGGATGGGCATGGCCAGCATGAGTGGCAGTGCAGGTGCGGGGGGCGGGAACTGTCGGGCTGCAGGTGCAGCCTGCTGGCCCCTTAGGGCAGCACAAATACTGCTTTTGCCCTTCTCTTTCTGGGTGCAGCGCTTTTGCTTGTTGGGCTGCTTCCCTGAAACCGGAAGCTCCACGGCCAGCTGCTTTGCTTTTTCTCTCTTTTTGGGAGGCTCACATGAGGCTTTTTGGTGAATGGGAGGAAAATAGAGAGGGGGATTTTCCTGTCTGTCATCTATTCCTCAAGCTCAGAACAGGAGTGTATGTAAATATTGTAAATATTTATGTAAATATTGGATTTTTTATTTAAAAAAGAGCAACTTTCACTCACAGCTCTACTTTTCAGCAATCTGCTGCCTGAGTCTGCACTGAAAAATAGAAGCTTCAGTTCTAAGGAAAGTTCATCTCAGCTCTCAGGCCACTCTCCCCCCCAGCCCCTTGAATACCACCCCTGACTGGGCCCCAGGGAAGCTTCCTGGGTGAAGGCAAAGCAGTACAACAGAGATTTAGATTAGCTAGAAAGTAAAAAAAACCCAATGATTTCCTGCTTTCTAGTTAGTCTAAATCATGTGGCACAGCTGATAGTTGGAGCAGCTGATCATCGGGGGAAAAAGGAAAGATAGCTCTCACCCTCTCTCTCCTCTCTCTCTTTCCCCCCCTCTCTCATCTTCTCCTTCTCCCTCTCTTTCTCTCTCATCTCTCTCTATCTTTTTCTCCCTCTCTCGTCTCTCTCTTTCTCCCTCTCTCAAGTCTCTTCCACTTTCTCCCTCTTTCTCTCTCATCTCCCTCTTCCTCCCTCTCTCTCTCTCTCTCTCTCCCTCCCTCTCATCTCTTTCTCCCCCTCTCTCTCATCTCTCTCTGTGCCTCTCTTTTTCTGTCTCTCTCTCTTTCATTTCTCTTTCTTCCTCTCTCTCATCTCTCTCTCTCTCTCTCTCTCTCTCTCTCTGAGATATCTCTCTCTGTCTCTCTCTCTTGTGTGTGTGTGTCAGATGATCCCACCACTGGCTGGCCCTGCCCTCATCCTCCCCTCCCACTCACTCCTCACTTGTAAAGGGAAGGGTGATGGCAGCGGATGGAGAGTTGCTCTGTATTCCAGGACGGGAGCAAAGCACCCCTCTACTTGCCTCTTCTTGTAACCCTTCTTGCCTCTTCTTGTGACAGTATGCTATGCACACTGGGGAGATGTGCAACTTTCTCTCTGTCCTAAGACACTGGCTGGGCTGGCTACAGCTGATGCCGCTGCTCTTGCCACCTCCATTGCCTTCTTGCTGCTCTTTCAGCACCTTGTGCAGCACATTTAAACTTAGCACACTTCACAATGAGGGAGATGGTATCCCCACCTCTTCCTGAAGCCTATTACATGGAGCATTGGCTGCAGCTGGCCCGGCCACTGTCTCGGGGCAGAGGGAAAGTCATGCATCTCCCCCAGAAACCCAGGTGCGCACAGCACCAACAAGGCCCGGAAGAAGAGGCAAGTAGAGGGGCACTTCATTCCTACTCTGGAATACAGAGCAACTTTCCATTTGCTGCCATTGCCCTTCTCTTTTCAGGTGAGGAATGAGTAGGAGGGGAGGAAGAGGGGCGGGACCATCCAGTGGTGGGATCATCCAACAGGGAGCCGCAAGATAGGGCCCAAAGAGCTGCATGTGGTTCTTGAACTGCACGTTGCCAACCCCTGCACCAGAGAAATATGATAAAGAGAATGTATATTTAATATTAAATGTTTTGACAGCAGCAAGAATTGTATTTGTGCAACACTGGAAAAATGAGAAAATACTCACAGAAGAAGAAATAATTAAAAAAAATAGTAGACTTTGCAGAAATGGACAAATCAACATTGAGGATTAAAGAAAAAGAAGACAAAGAATATTTTCGAACTTGGGACTTGTTTTATCAATGGTTAGATAATAGAGGTAGAAACTAGGAGTTTAATATTGTTATGTAAACAAATTGACTTAGACAGTATGCTGTTCACTAAGCGTCTATTGTATACACAGAGAAAGTGTACAAATAAAATTTAAAAAGAAAAGAAAAAAATGAGAACAATGTCTATGCAGTTTAATTCAGTCCAGTCTCACTGGAGCTAAACAATCAATTTCACTGGAAGAAAATGTGCAAACCTCTGGAGAAGGGACATTATCAAGTGTACCAGTGATAGGAAGAAAAGTAAACTAAATTTCCCCAAGAAAAAAAAGGCATGTTGTTGATATGAGACTCACTACTCATAGGCATCGAATCAGTAATTTGAGGCCAGACAATATATCAAGGGAGTTATGTTGTCTCCCAAATATGTGGCTGAGAGACTTAATAAAATAATTAAGCCTGTTGTCTTTTTCTCTTTGTATTTCCAATGAAAGGACAAAATTTAATGAGGGAGCAGAGATTTTTAGAAGTGAATAAAGTATTGAAAGAATGATGCAATCAAAAGAACTTTAGATTCCCAGACCACAGTCTAAATTAAGGGGAAGGAGACCGATCTTTAGGACCCAATCCCAAGCATAAACTCAAGAAAAATAATTAAGTAGTGTGAAAGAAGAGGAACTTGGGTATAAAACAGGAGATGTAGGAAATAAATGCAGGGTCAGTCAAAAAGACTCAGATGTTTACACGCCAATGTTCAAAGTATGAAAAAAATTGGCAAACTTGAAATCCTAGTACATTGCTGCCATTATCAAAACTTGGTGGGATGGAACTCATGACCGGAATGTACTGTTAGGAAGATTACATTTTTTCAAAGGAAACAGACCTAAGAAAAGATGTTGAGTTACCTAATAACCACACCTCTATACAAATGCAATAAATAAATAATAAACAAAAGAAAGAAAGAAAAGAAAACTAGAGAAGAAAACTTTAAGGAATGCATTTGGAAAAAGAAATGACATTGTCATAGGCATATACTACAGACCACTCAATCAAGCAGAGGGAATAGACAGTAGTTAGCTAATAAGTGCAGTAGTACATATTATGCTGACATCAACTGGAAGACAAACCAAGTGAGAGATCATACAAATTCCTGATGAACCAGACAACTTTTTCATAAAAAGTAGAGGAGGAATCCAGAGTGTCAGCTATACTGGATTTAATTTTTACTAATAGCGATTAAATATTAGAAAGGGTTGAAGTTATGGGAACTTTGGGGGAAAGTGACCATGTCACTTTTAATGCATACACAAGTAATGGAATAAAGTGTCTTAGTGTCTAGTGTCTTAGACTTTAAGAGAGCTAACTTCAACAAACTTAGAACTTAGGAAGTATTCCATGGATGAAAATCTTAAAGGAGAAAAAACTCAAAATACTTGGGAAACTCTGAAAATGAAATTATAAAAGCCCAGTCTAACACAATACTACTGAGGAAAAAAATTAAAAACTTCAGATGAAGCCAGCATGGTTGCACAAAAAGCTCTCAAACTGAAAGACAAAAGAACAAGCATAAAAATAGAAAGAGGGACACATAGCTAAAACAGAATACCACAAATAGCTTGAATTTACAAGGATGAATTCAGGAAAGCTAAGGCTCAGAATGAACTAAGGCTTGCAACAAATAACAAAAATAGTGTTAAAAATTTATTTCAATATGTAAAAAACAAGAAAAAATCAAGGAAACAATTGGTCCACTAGTGGAAGAAGATGGCTAGGAGGAGATTGTAGCAGTCAGAAAGCAGTACTGCTTAATTCATTCTTTGTATCACCAGGACAAGATGGATTCATCCTAGAGTTCTGAAGAAGCTGTGATCTTGGAACCACTGAACCAAATATTTCAAAGTTGTTAGAGCATCGAGGAACTATCAGAGAACAGGAAAAGTACTGATGTTTTATCAGTCTTCAAAAAGACATATAAAATAAACTTTAATTAACCTTAATTAATAAAGTAGTATATTTCTTGATCAAATTAAATCATTTACTTTTATTCAAGGAGAGTCTTCCACAAGTGTTTCAGTTTAAGGGTCATGGGATTGGAATGTTTAAAAATTCCTCACAAATAACCTGGTTGACAGCTAAGTTTAAAAATACCCTTTATAAGGACAATATAAATTAATAAACCTGTTCTGTCAGCAGAAGCTTATATCCGAATAAACAGAACCTCAAATGCCCTCTTCTGCACTGACAACAAAATGTCTGGAAGAATTATAATTATCCATTGCAGTTCATTAGCAATAATCAAATACATTGAACAACTGATGTGTGTAGCAGAATTGCTCTTACATAAGAATTCAATTGGGAACATTTCTCCCTGAGGGAAAATTGAATAAATTGTCATTGGCTAGTGCCTTAGTCAGGGAGAAAATGTTGAGTGGATAATAATAAGAACGGATAGTTACAGGTTCTAACAGAATTCAAGGCAAAAGTCTACATTCAGTTGAACATACATGCTAGTTACCATTCAAGAATGGAACTGATCCCTCCACTATATTTTAAATAACAATGAAAGTCATGGCAATATGATAATGTAGCAAAAATATTTTAAGTTGGAAAAACAAGGTAAATAGCTTTATTTATTTATTTAGTCAGTCAGTCATCTTATAAGCAGAAGTGGGATTCAGCAGGTTTGGACCAGTTCAGGCAAACTGGTTGATAAGATTTTGTGCAGTTCAGAGAACCAGCTAATCACACCACTGATTGCCCCCCTGCCCGCCCCCACCTTATCTTGCCTTGCCTGCCTTGGCCACTAGCTAGAGTCATGTTGGCACCCAGCTATTCTCTGGCTTCTTCGTTCAGACCATGTGGCCCAGACCATGTAGCCCAGCTGATCTCCACACCTCATCTGCTTGCCTGCCCTTGCTGCAGCCTACCACACTGGTCATGCAGCCTCACCCGCTCTGCTCACCGCGGCTGCCTGTGAAGGGCTGCCTCAGGGTGGACATGGCGAGACTTGGCTGCCTTTCGGCCATGGCTTTTGTCATCCGTTCACCCACATGCTGCCCACTCACACTTTGCCTCGAGTTGGGAGCTGCCCAATCCCTTGCTCTGGCTTTCCCCAGGGCCTCCACTCACATGCCACCTATTCACCCTTTGCCTTGGGTTGGGGAATGCACCAGGGCCTCCAGGCAGATGCCACCCACTTTCCCTTTGCCTCAGGTCCAGGTACATGCCAGTTCCTGCCTTTCTAAAGGGACACCTCCCCCAGCACTGCTCTGTTTTTTCCCACGTTTCCACTGCAATCTCACCCTTGGCCAAATCAGCTCGCTTGTCTCCATCCCATTTCCCCTCCTTCAGAGGCCTCTTACTCATTCTCCCTGCTTCTTTCCCCATGACCACTTCTTTCTTTGTCCCATGACTTTACCTTCCTCCCACAGCTGATGGCAGAAGGGAAGGTGAACCAGGGCTGAGCTGTCACTGCTCGGCTCCCTGTCAGCCCGCATCTTGCCCCCTGCCCAGATTCTCAAAGAATGGGTGGCTGGCATAGGGACAATGCAGGCTGCTGGGTCTCACCTGCTGGGAGTAACCAGGAAGCACAAGGCTATTCTGCCCACATTGCCCCTCTGCCAGCAGTCTCTCCCTTGCCCACCTGCTGGCCCATGCATTTCGGCCAAGTGCGGGCCACCACTGTGAGAATGGTGTGAGCCCCATGGGCTGGAAGGTGAGGCTGATGGCAGGGAAGGAAGAACTGCTCCAGGCTTACTGCGCTCAGCTGAAGGACCGCCTTGGAAAGGGGGGGACACAGCAAGGCTTGGCCACCTTTCTGGCCCAGTTTCAGCTTCTGCAGGGCCTTCTGGGTGGGAGGCCTGAGAGAAAATACCTCCCATGAGGGCCACTCACTCACCCATCCTCTGGCCGGGCTGGCCTGGAAGTGGCATGTCCCTTTGTGGGCTGGATGCAGGACCTGAAGTGGAGCAGAGGTTGAGGAGGCAGCAGCCCAGAGCAGGGCCCAAAAGACAGCTGAGCCTTGCCATGTCCCCCAGAGGTGGTATTCAGCAGGTTCTGACCAGCTCTGGAGAACTGGTAGCAGAAATTTTGAGTAGTTGGAGAACCGGCAAATCCTACCTCTGACTGGCCGCGCTATTCTCTGCCTCCTGAGTCCCAGCTGATTGGCTGGGTCTTCTTTTGTTGCCCTGTACAGGAGAACGGAGCTGGAAAGCAGGTTAGTGGGATGGGGAGGGAATGGGGATTTTGCAGTAACCTTTCCCCCAGGAGTGGGGAGGGAATGGGGATTTTACAGTATCCTCCCCCTGCCATGCGCACCAAGCCACGCTACACCCACCAATCCACGTGCACAGAACCGGTAGTAAAAAATTTTTGAATCCCACCACTGGTGCCCCCCCCCCCAAGGCAGCCCTTTGGCTGAGTGCAGCAAGCCTAGAACAGATCTTCCTTCCCCGCCGTCAGACTTACCTTCCAGTCCGTGGGACTCACATTATTCTCACAGCAGCAGCCCGCGCTCAGCCAAAGTGTGAGGGTGGGCAGGAGAGCAAGGGGTGGCTGGCAGAGGGGTGATGCGGGTAGCATAGTCTCATGCTCCCTGGTCACTCTTTGTCCCCTGCCTGCTGGCAGGCGAGGCCGAGCAGCTGCAGAGAATCCGGGTGGGGAGCAAGATGTGGGCTGGTGGGGAGCTGAACAGTGATGGCTCAGCCCTGGCTCACTTTCCCCTCTGCTACCATCTGTGGGAGGAAGGTAAGATTGCGGTCATAGCCAGCTGGGAAAGCCAAACCACTGCCCAACCCAGAGCTGTCGGCAGGGTGGGTGAGGCTGCAGCACATGCTTTGCTTGAAGTTCCCATCCCTTTGTTTAAAAATCTCCCAAAGAGGGAGGGGAGGAAATCCCAACCCCAGCCCCTTTGTTGGACCCAGAAGCCTGGCTTGTCAACCTTTCCAGGCAATGTGGGGCCAGGCACGATTGTCCCTTCATGCCTGGTCCCCAGGAAACTGGCCAGGAGCCTCTGGTGGACTTGGGCTCAGCAAGCAGGCTGGCTTGTGAGGGGGTGGGGGCTGAGATCACTGTTCAGGGGATGAAGCTGGACCTGGATATGGCAAGCTGCCTTCACCTGGCTGGTTCCAAAATTAAATGCTTTATTTTCTTGCAAGTATGTACAAACATCTTTAAAGGGAGAAGTGATGAGTGAAGGAGAAGGGAAGTTCTGTAACCAGAAAAACTGAGAATGAAAACAATGTATTCCAGTTAAATTAGAAGTGGTTCTTTGTGAAGGATCTGTGAAAGTTTTGGAATATTGTAATAAGGCCCAAGAAAAAAAAAAATAAAGCAGAAAGATTTAATTAAAAGAGAAGAGAAGAATGGTAAGACATCCACTAACTGACTTTGGGCTTTTGAAAGGCTTTGAAAATGCCTTTCAAGTGTGTTTTCATTTACAATGGATTGGAAATATTTGCTTGACTATATGCTTTAATGTTCAAAAAGAATAATCTTTATCAGTATAGGCAGAGATGTATTCTTCGAGCTTTAGTGCATTTTTGCAAAAATCATTGTAGTAAATGGAATGCTACTGTGGAACATCATTTCTCACTACAAATGCAATTTAATGGAGAGTAAAGTAAGATTTTACACTTAAGCAAGAAAAAAATATCAAACGCACAGGTATAGAATAGGTGGTGCCTGGCTCAACTGGAGTAACTGTGAGACAGATCTGTGAGATGGAAACTTATCAAACAGATCCAACCTAGAAATAAGAAGAAATTTCCTGACAGTGAGAACAGTTAATCAGAGAAATGGGATGCCTTCAGAAGTTTTGGGTATACCATCATTGGAGGTTTTTAAGAAGAAATTTGTCCATAATAGTATAGGGTCTCCCAAAACATATTTCCCCCCTGAAGACAACCGAGCAGTGGTCTAAAATGGCCACCTGAAGAGGAGGACTTAGCTGGACTAAGATTTGTGCAGGAGAGAAGAAAGAGGTGGACAACATAAGAACTGGGACAACCTGGCACAGCAATTAATTAAAAGGTACCACAGGACGGATATTTTAAGAATTTTTATGAAGGAATAAACGGTGGATTTATAAAGGGAAAGGAAAAAAAGTGAAAATATTTTTGACAGCTGAGTGGGGCTTCAAACCGGGATAGGAAGAAGCTGGAACAAGATATCCAAACAAATCAAATTAAAATACATTGGCAACAAACAGGCACAATTTAAAGCTGGACTTAGGAGTTTTCAAAAAGAAGGGGTAAATATTTAAATTGAAGATTTGATTCGTTTGGAATACCGAGGCTTGGAAAGCCCTGAACAATAAAACGGGGGAAAAAGGTGAGGACATTGTATAATGGAGAGTGCCATCTGGTGGACAAAAATTTAAGCTGAAAAAGGGAAAGTTCCTTTTTCTCTATGAATCTGATTTGATACAATGAAAAGGAAATATTGAAACAATATAACAAATACCCTAAAAAGTGAAAATTGAATTAGAATAAAAGAAAAATATGGATTTTTGGACTGATTGGTGATTTTGCTATAAACCCAGTTTCTAGGAATAGTTGTCAATCTAGAAAGTTTGAAGAAGAAAAAAGAAAAAGAGAAGCTGATTTGTGGATTTTAATGACTATAAGATATAAGAGTGCGCAACGATGATATCTCTGTGGGATCTAAAAATGGAACTTAAAAATTTAAAGTACTACTACATGCAAGAGGTGAATCACTTGCCTCTGAGTTAAAAGCTATGGAAATGGCAATTGAAGAATATGAAGAAGAAACCTCAGAGAAGAAAGAGTTAGTTCAAGAAGAAGCCATCTTAAATAGACAATCAACACAAAGAACACCACAAAGAAGAGGAAAAAGAAGGGGGGTTAAAATGGGAGATTCAAAAAAGTAACTAAAATGGGGAATACTTGTAAAAATCGGAAAGACAAAAAGAAATAGCACAAAAGTAAAAGGGGGAAAGGAAAATATATAGAGAGAGATGGATAAATCAGAGGGAGAAAAGTCTTGGAAAAACAAAAGGGAAGAGAGGCAATGAGGAACATGAACAGGAAAGAAAGAAATATGGGAATTGTAAAATAAAGGAAAAGGTTTCTTTATCTAGAATACATAGGGATAATGGTTGATGAATTAAGAAAGGGGATTCTGCATTGATATGAGAGGTAGTAATAATGAACTTTGCAATTATAAATTATAGAATATAGCCTATTGAGAGGAGGGAGTGGTTAGGGTTAGGGTTATTGATATCTTTTTAGAAGATGAATGTATGTTCTTATTTTTATTGTTACAAGAAAGGTTAATGTTTATTATATATATAGAAATGATTGAAATGAATCATGAGGAGGTTTACAAATGAGATTAATATTAGTGACCAGGAATAGCAAAATGGATTAATTGTTTCTTTCTCTTCTATTTTTTTTTTTTTTTTGATATCATAAATAAAATTTTATGGAAATAAAGGGAGAAAACACATTGGGGAATCTGACTGAAAAGTACAATGTAAAGTAGCTTATTTTTCTAGGGAATGATTGTTACTATAACTAAGTAAAATAGGTGTTTAATTGGGAATTACAGATGAGGGAATTAAGGCATATTTAAACCACTGAGGTGACACCCCCAAACTAGTAAAAGGGGAGGGGAAAAGTATGTTTTGTTTTATGTGGAAAAGCTTGTATTAATTTAGACTTTATGAAAAGAATATGCGATGGAATTACAAATTTGACAAGATAAAAGAATTAAAAGGAAATAAGTATGAAGAAATGGGAACTATTAGTGATTTAAAGGAGAAAAGAGTACTTTGGAAAAGGCTACACTTAAAAGAAACATTAATGCTTAAGAAATACATTTGAAATAAAATGAAATGAACTGAGATGTTTAGAATGAAAGTAATATTAATGAATAGGATTAATTTGTTTGTTCCTTTTCTTATGTAAAAGTTGAGAGGTAAAATGAGAAAAGAGTACTTTGGAAAAGGCCGCGCTTAAAATAAATGTTAATGTTTAAGAAATATATTTGAAATAAATTGAAATGAATTGAGAAGATGTTTAGATTGAAAGTAATATCACTTAACAGAATTAATGTGTTTGCTCCTTTTCTTTTCTTTTTAAGCAAATTTTATTGATTTTAACAACAAAGACACAAAACAAAACATCATTAAACATTAAAAACATAAAACCTCTTTCCATTATAAATCTTTTCAAGTCAGGTAACACATTATTTTATATCACATTCTTCTAATTTATCCCATTTCCATATAAACACGTAAATTCCCTTTAACAAATTTCACATTATTTCTCTTTACTCTTATTCAATAACCTTTCTTTTCTAATTTATCTGCTATTCAATCATCACATTTATATTTTCCTCTGGCTTGTTTACAGTTATTCTCATCTGGCCTTCCTCCGAGATTTTAATAATTCTCAATTAAACACACACATATAAAACACAAAAAACATAAAACTTCCTTGTAGAAAGTAACTTGGCCCCAGATTACCTCTTTTTGTATAGACTTCAATTAAATACATGCTCTTATATACCATTACCTATCTTATTTATCATTCTATATCTTCTATATAACTCCTCCCCACTTATATATTTCATCTTGCTTTAAAGCAACATTTTTATATCTTTTGTCCATTTTCCCATTTACATCTATCTCATTCCCAATATAAAAAAGAATAATTTCTCCTGAAATCACTAATCAGAGTATGATGCCTGTTGGGTATATGAATACTCCAACTAGGTTTGGGTAAATAAATATATGAACCTAGGTTTAAGTGTTTGTAGCTTTAAGCACAAAAACTGCAATGTAATTTAGATAATTAAAGGTGCGGTTGCAAGCAGCAGTAATAAGGCAGTGGGAGAGACGTAACACTTCCTGGTCTGCTCCCTGGTGTTACTGGTTTCTGGTCTTCCTGGTTGCTGATTCCTGGTTCCTGGTGTTACTGGTCGCTGGTCTACTGGTCTCTCTGCTGTCTGCTGCCTGCTGTTTACTCCTGTATGAGACGTCTGCTTGTTGGCTACTGTGCAAGATACCATTTCTACTGAACAAAAGGACTGTTTACTTGGTGAGCTGTGTATACTCAGCGTTGTCATCGAGAGAAAGGTATCGGAAGGAGAAGATTTACAAGCAGA
>NW_020769390.1:1902483-2021084 GCF_900518735.1 Pseudonaja textilis
TCTGTGTGAATTAAATAACTATTTTAAAACTACAAACAGTGTTTTTGGCTCCAGTGTGTGTATACTCTTGGGCCCAGCCTCTCTCTCTCATTTGGCTGCCTGGCTTGACTGCTGCTGTGCACTCTGCTTGGGGGTTTGTCCCCAAACACTAACAATGCCTTTCTATCATTCCCCTAAATTGAAATTTGAAATAACACCTAAGTCCCAATCTGATTCTGCTTAGTACATTCTACTATTTCAAAAACAAATACTACAGTAATAAATCTATAATATCCAACACATTAGCCCGTTAAACTCTATAATTAAACTAATATTTTAAACATTTCCTTTAATGTTTTATTAAAACTTAAAATCATTCATTATTAAACATTTTAACATTGTGCCTTAATATTTAAATCTTTTATTAAATCTTATAAAGTTCTAATTTTCTATTTTTGATACAAATACAGCTACTACAATACTATGATGTGTACTATGCAGAATCTCCCTTTTTTTTAAAAAAATCATAGGTTACCCTTTATCCCTAAAATTTTTTTTCTTTTTCCCATCTTGTTTTATACCTTTATAACTTTCCCCCCCTTTTTTCCTTTCTTTCTCGGCCCACCTAGACTTTTTACCCACTCCTGTCCAAACCTCTGCCTTCTTAGCTTCCCCTTTCTGTTGCATTCTTCTTTCCTTTTGCTTTCTGGCATTATATTGTTTTTGCATCTTATTTTTCTCTTTCATAGATTTTTTTTTATGTCTTAAGTCCTTCCTTTTCCCTCCTCTCTTTCTCCTTTCTTTCTTAATCACACTATTTAATTCATTAAAAATGGCTTCTTCTTCTTCCGCTTCTTCCAGCTGTTGTTTAATTTGCTGACACATAGCAAGTGCCATATCTAGAAAACAAAGGGCTTCTCCCATAGCGTCCTTGCCTTCTTTCCTTATTTTTAGATATTGTTTTTTTAGTTCATCGAGAGGTAGAGCCATTATAAACTTTTTCTTCTTCTTTTTCTGTATCTTCTTCTTGTTATTAAGCCAGTTAGATATTTCCAAACTTGAAACAATTTCCCGAAATCCCAAAGTCCCAAAGTCATCAAACAGTCCAGGCAAAGCACAAACTTCTTCCTTTTACAGTTTCTCTTTCTGGGGTAAAGTCAATTAGGGAAAAAAAACCCAATCTGTATTTTAAATCTTTTTTGCAGTTTACTTCTAATCTTTTTATTTTCAAAGCATCTCCTCCAACAAAGTCTTGAAAAGATTTTTTTTTCCAAGCCTCTCCCTTCCCACTTGTAACAAAGGGCTTTAAATTCTTACCTTCTGTTAGAGAGCAGATTTTCCTAGTCCATTTGTTAATTCCATAAGGGAGGGAGAGTAACTTTCTCTTTCAACATTTCCCTTCACCGCTGAAAACCTCCATTAGAGACATTGTAGCATCCAAAAAGATAATAATTTTCCAGGCATTAAATATATCCTTAAAGTCCTGGTTCAGCCAAGAAGACTTTCATTTTAAAACTTCCTTCTTCTTCCTCCTGCACATTCTTAATCCAGTTGCCGGCTTCTTTGTGGCGGCCATTGAGACCGCCGCTCCACCACCTTGAGAAAAGGGGGTTATTGCCGGCTGGGGAGGGGGTCTGCGATACCCCTCAACCCCTATCCGGATCCCCCCTATCTTCAGCTACCCCAACAGGGCAGCCTTATCCTCCAAATCCGTCAGGATCGGAGGCACCAAGACGGGTAGCACAGCAAGGATCGCGGAGAAACGCGAATCCCTGCTGTCACCGAAGCCAGGCAAACAGGAAGTCTGTGTTTGTTCCTTTTCTTATGTAAAAGTTGAAATGGAGAAGAAATAATAGAATTAAGTAAAAAATGGACAAGACAGGATGTTGAATGTAAAAATGAATATATAATTACTGTCATATTTGCATGTAAAAGTGGTGACTCGGAATTATGTTGTATACTGAAAAGAGCTCTTTTTTATGTTGTTTTGGAAAAATCAAATAAAACTTGTTCTTTTAAAAAATAGTATAGGGTCTCATGCTTCAGCAGGGGTTGGACTAGAAAACCTCCAAGGTTTCTCCCAACTCTGTTATTCTTTACAAATCTCTCCATTCAGTCTTACCAAGAGAATAGTGATAAATAATACTTGAAAATGTACATCAGGTCTTCTGATGGCAAAATCTCATCTTATTGGCTAGTATCAAGGGGAAGATGACTTTGAAAAAGCTTCCTCTCTCACCATAATATGCAAGACAAGGTGAGGACTGGCTGGGAGGGGAGGGGTGAGAGAGGTCAGGGGAGGTGTCCCTTGATGTGAATGACATTGAGTTGGTCATGTCCACCCAGTCACATGCCCACCCAGCTACACCCACTCAGCAGTCATTAGGGCAGAAAAACAGTTGTTAAATTATTTGAATCCCACCATTGTTTATAAGGTACCATAATCTAAGCAACTAGGTTAATGTGCAACATGCTAAAATTATCAAATAGCAGCAAACAACAAAACTCTGTGTTACTCTATTGAAGAAAGGAAGATTGAGGCTGAAGCAATAATATCCCAATATTATTGCATATGTTGAAACATCTATGTTGAGCAACAGCAGAGTTGGTGCTATACAGACTTCAGCTAGATGATACTATCCCACAATAACTATGTTTTTTTGACTTACATCCAGTTGCACTGACCCATTCAAATAACTGAGACTCAATATTATGATTATATGACCTAGACTCAATTTTGGAAAACACTGAACAGAAGCTGCTGTGCAGTTATTTTTTCTAAGCTCATCTGAATATGCTATAAAATTGGGATCTTTTGTATGGCTTCTACCAGAAAGCTGTTGCTAGTTCCACAAAGGAAGATAAATTATTTTTTGCCTATGAATTTATCAAACACAGTGGTTGTTGAGGTAATTTCCTGTTAGGAGAATGAGCGCATACAGGGAGACGTATTTGAGAGTAGTGTTTGAATAATACACATACACAGCACACAGATACACTGTACAGTAAATGTAGTTTTTTTACTTCCAGAAACGTTAAGCAAAGTCCAAACAAGCAATCCAAAGTCATTCACAAGTAAATCAGTCACTTTTCATCCAGGGATAATCCAATAACAAATTCCAGTGTCAAAAACAATTCAGCATCAGACTTACATCAAATCCAGAAATAGCAGTCAATTTGGAAAAATGGAGAAATGGCAAAACTTTCCAACAGAAGGAAACAGAGATACACTCACACTTTCTTCTAAGACTAAACAACCCAGGTTTCTGGCTCCATCTTATGACTGTTTGAGAAACCACATCCAATTGCATGCTCTTGCATTCCCTTAAAGAGACAGTATTAAAATGTCTATCCTGGTTTATATATTTCTAACCCAAATACCTATTAGGTGACTTACATTCCTAACGTTCTCCCATTTTGGGTAAGATAATATATACAGCCTTACATTTTAAGTCCATAATCCTTGCAGCAAACTTTATGCTTTATAGAGCCTTGGGCCTTTGTAAAATGATCTGCTATATTGTTTTCTGACATACCGTATTCTCGCTTAATCATCTAACTTTGCACACATTGTCTCACATTTAAATATTTTAAATCTGTGTGTTTTGTTCTTGTTTTAACAGCAATATTTGAAGCCATCTGTATTGCCGATTGGTTATCTTCATAAACTACAATAGGATCTGTTACATCAATTCCCATGTCAATTAGTAGTTGTTTATAGAAAACTAAATCTGTACATAATAAAGACAAACATGAGAATTCAGCCTCCATTGTTGACAAACTTAGATGTTTCTGTCTAATAGATCTCCATCCAATCAATGCTTTTCCCAATGATACAGCAGTACCCAATGTAGATTTTCGTCTATTTATGTCTGTAGCAAAACTTGCATCAGTATATGCAGTTAAACTCAGTTCATCTTTTGGCTCCAAATACAATGCATAATGCATTGTTTGTTTTAGATATCTTAACACACGTTTAGCAGCTTGCCAGTGCCTTTCAGTTGGCTCAGCGTTAAATGTAGATTAACACTGTATGCAATATCTGGCCTTGACCAATTACTGAGATAAGATAAACTACCAATCAAGGACTGATAAATGTTCTTATCAAAAATAGGACTTTGAACATCATTATGGCAAAACTCCTGACTCATTGGTGTTTTAGCTGGTTTACAACGTTCCATTTTAAAACCTTTTAGTAATTGGTTAATTTTATCTGCCTGTGAGATCTTGTATCCTCCCCTAGTTTTATCTATCTTTAAACCAAGATATTGTTTGATTTCTTCTAACTGTTTTATCTTAAATTTCTTTTCTAATAGTGAAATTATCTCAGTACCTTCTTGTTCAGTTTTGGTGATTAATACTATGTCATCAGTAAATAATAACAACAATGAAATTACACCATTACTTTCTCTTTTAAACAAACATGGATCAGCCATGCCAGCTACAAAACCTATTTTAGTCAATTCTTTAACTATACATTGGTTCCACTCATATCCTGATTGCTTCAAGCCATAAAGACTCTTTTTCAATCTCCAGAAATCAGTTGTCTTATCATTTTTGAAACCTAAAGGTTTCTTTAAATATATAGTGTGTTGCAATGCTGCATGCAGATATGCCGTCTCTACATCCAAATGATTTGCAATGTATTTCTCCTTAGCTGCCCACACTAATGCTGCCCTTAATGTAGTAGACTTCAGACTAGGTGCAAACACCTCATCATAGTCATTTGCTGTCTGATTAAACCCTTGTGCTACTAACCTGGCTTTATGGGTAACAGTCCCATCCACACCTGTCTTAAGCTTATAAATCCATTTACATCCTATGGCATGTTTACCTGGTGGTAAATTAACAGTTTTGTATACCTCCACTCTTTTTAAAGATTCCAGTTCCTTATCCATTACTTTCTGCCAAGCAGCCTGATCCTTAGCAGGATACAGTTTCAGTTCACTATAAGTACTTGGAACTGTATTCACTTGGCATACAACACTAGCCTGATATCTATCAGATGGTCATGTTACATGGGTTGAACGTCTTGGTAATACAGGGCTTACTGGTGGACTTTCCTGTGCCACCTGCTCCTGTTCTTCTATTTCTTCCTGTTCTTCCTCTTTAATGGCTATTTGTTGTTTACTGATACCATCTTTAGGGACTATTTGGGTGTCAATAATAATATCATTGCTGGATTCCTGTTCCAGTTTATCCCACCCAATGTGCTCGAGAAATTTTGCATTAGCACTGCAATAAACATGAGCTGTGCCTCGATCCCAGAATCTAAATGATCTATGGTTGGCCTCATAACCCACAAAAAATAACTTCTTAGCTTTATGTTGCCCTTTCAGTCTTACTTGTGAGGGAATATGCACCCATGCTGGAGCTCTGAATGTGTGTAGGTAACTTAAATTTGGCTTTCTGCCATGCCAATGAGTGAATGGCAATTATCCAGTTGTTGTGTTAACTACATTGTTTAAAACATGGTTACTACACATTATGGCCTCACCCCACAGTGTTTCAGGTAAACCTGAATCAGATAACATAGTGCGAGCCATGTCTTGTAATGTTTGTCCTCTTCGTTCTATAAATGAGTTATGTTGTGGTCTGTAAGGTGCAAAAGATTTATGCTCAACACCAGCCAATTTCAACATATTTTGGAATCTTTTGTTAACGAATTCAGTCCCATTATCCGTTACTAAAGTAATTACTTTACTTTTCATTTTTCTCTCAGCAAACCTTAGCCAGTTAAAGAAATGTTGGAATGTTTCTGTTTTGTTTTTCATAAGATAGCAGAAACCATATCGTGAGTAATGGTCCATAATACTCAAAATATAACAGGCACCTCCTAAACTTGGTTTCTTAGGACCAATTATGTCAGCAAAAACAACCTCTAAAGGTTCTTTGGTCTTAAACCCATTAAGTCTGTTTGCAGGAGTAATCTTGGCTACAAGCATTACAGTTTAAATACTTGCTACAGGGTTTCAATTTTACTCCCTCTGACAATTCAACAGTTTGTTTGAGCATTTTGAAATTAATGTGCCCTAGATGTCTATGCAGTAAATGTATACATTCATCATGTGGCTTAACATTGTTATAAACTGAGTTAGCCATCTTCAACTGATCATCATGTATCACATATAAATCATTTTCTAATGTAGCAGTAACACTTTTACCCTCTTTCTCTATTATACATTTATCTCCCCTAAAGGTTACTACATAACCAATATTAACTAAAGCCCTTACTGATAATAAATTAAATTTTAGTTTAGGTACATATAACATAGTTAAATGTTTGTTTATACAAGAACAACATGCAGTACCTTCACCTGATGCTTTAATCTTCCATCCATTTGCCAATGATATATGTTGTTTACTCATGGACATATTTACAAACCTTTTTCTATCTTTAGTAATGCATTGTGATGCTCCACTATCAACAACCCACAAATCATGGTTTACAGTTGAATTGCTAGACATAGCTAAACTAACATTCTTTTTGGCCTTCTTGTGTTTACTAGTATTCTCTCCTTTTCTTTTCTTACAGAATCTAGCTATATGTCCCCTAGCACCACAAGAAAAACATTTCCTAACAGTATAGGCAGTTGAAGATAAATCCTCTTCTTGTGGTTGTTCCTTCCTCATTTGGTCTCTATCCAGCTGTCTTCTTGCTTCTTCTAACAGTCTTCCAGTTATTTCAGTCAATGTCAGTTTATCTCTGGGCAGGACTTCCAGTGAAGATACATAATCATCATAACTTTCATCCAATGAGGATAGAATGATGTAAACTTGATGCAGCTCTGAAAATATCAGTTCTTTTTCATGTAGCTCTTGAAAAGTTCTTTTCATGAAGTTTAAATGAGCTAACATATCTCTACCTTTCAGAAGACGTGCTCTAAACAGTTTATGTGTAAGATGTATGTGTGCACCTACACTGTCACAAACATAAATCCTCTTCAAATTCTCCCAACACTTAGCAGCAGACTCTTCTCCATGAATATGGACTAGCTGCCAGTCACTCAGTGTTAGTCCAATTATACAAAGAGCTTGTTCATTGTTCTGTTTAAAGTCAGCAAGCTTCTTGGCATCATCCTCATTATCTGGATCCCAAGCATTTACATCCGGTGGGTCTTGAACTATATTCCGTAACCCTTCTCTACACAGAAGTAGACTGCACTTCAAAGACCAGGAAACATAGTTTGTTCCATCCAACCGGGTTATCAGTGATAAACTTGTTGAAGTGATTTGTGCCATCTTTACCAGGATAGTAACCCACAATTTAAATAGTAAACAGCTGTCTGTATACAGTACTGTGCATTCACACTAACTCTCAGTTATCTGAGCCTTGTATAGCCTGGGCCCATAACCAGTAATTCCCCGTTAGGAGAATGAGTGCATACAGGGAGACGTATTTGAGAGTAGTGTTTGAATAATACACATACACAGCACACAGATACACTGTACAGTAAATGTAGTTTTTTTACTTCCAGAAACGTTAAGCAAAGTCCAAACAAGCAATCCAAAGTCAATTACAAGTAAACCAGTCAGTTTTCATCCAGGGATAATCCAATAACAAATTCTAGTGTCAAAAACAGTTCAGTATCAGACTTACATCAAATCCAGAAATAGCAGTCAATTTGGAAAAATGGAGGAATGGCAAAACTTTCCAACAGAAGGAAACAGAGATACATTCACACTCTCTTCTGAGACTAAGACTAAACAACCCAGGTTTCTGGCTCCATCTTATGGCTGTTTAAGAAACCACACCCAATTGCTCTTGCATTCCTTTAAAGAGACAGTATTAAAATGTATATCCTGGTTTATATATTTCTAACCCAAATACCTACTAGGTGACTTATATTCCTAACAGTGATTCTGCATAAATTTAATCATGAACTGGATATTTTACAGAACATTTATAAACAATGTTATTCAAAGTCTGGAATAAAAAAATGCAATAGCCATTTCATCTAGTCATACCTGACATTTTTATTTTAAGCCAACATCCTTTCAATGCTGCTTTCTGTTTTGCCATCCTACAGAATTTCATATTCTTAATCACTGGGGGGGGGGGGGGGGGGGGGGGTTAGAAATATTGATCAAGCTGTTACACAACAATAAACTATTTTAATACATAAAGTTCTACAAAAATGTTTCACATGGAAATAAAAAGAGGAAGAAAGAATTACATAGACTGTGACACAAGAGAGGGACTTGTACATTTCCTTCTTTAATACATTCAGGGGATTTCCATTTCACAAGCAATGCAGTCAGGAATTGGGGAGGGGAGGAGGACAGGCATCTTTGCCCACATTAACGGAAACAAAAGTATTACATATGTTTGTGTATGTCATATATATGTGTGTGTGTGTGTGTGTGTGTGTATGTGTGTCCGTGTCCAAAGTATTATGCCACATTTCTGTTCATCATTACACAACTGGGCACTGATCTCGCCGTAAAGGAAAAGTTTAATTCTTGAAGGTAAGTGAGGATTGATTGATATTTATTCTGACCTTTATTATTTTTACAAATAAGGCAGTGAATATATCCAACACATTTTCCTCTCCTATTTTCCCCACAACAACAATCCTGTGACATAAGTTGGGCTGAGGGTGACTGACCCAAGGTCACTCAACTGGCTTTCATGGCTAAAGCAGGACTTGCACTTATGGTATCTTGCTTTCTAGCCTGGTACCTTAACCATTAGACCAATCCCTCCACTACAAGTACTGATTTTTGACAGAGTCTGTATTATTTAAATAAACAAATCTTAAATTTGTAAGTATTTTAAATTCAGTCTAAAATAAAACAGTGCAAGGAAATTAGTGCACATGCATGTATTGCATTGAGAAATGGGTGCCAAAATAAAAGAAATCACACAATGATGGCATGACTATGCCAAAATATGTTAATTGAACAAGAATGTGCAAAGACAAAACCAGCACAATGTGCCACATTTATATACAGTATATAATAGATCAAACATTTATCACTATTAAAATATGCAGCGGATTATAGGAAAATAGTGTACGTTCACTTTCTTTAACTGACTAATTCTAAAGTGAATCAATTAATGTTGGAGTCATTTTTATTGGACTTTCAGCTGGGATAGATTACTGAGACCTTTGTACTAGCCTAGATAGATGACCTAAATTAGAAATTAGAAGTGGGCAATGCAGCTCTGCTAATTTTCCAGACACACAATAACTTACATTGTCATTGTTTCAGCATCTTTTTGGCACTGTATTCTTATCAGACCATGTTCTAAAGAAAATGTTGTGCAGCTATATTTCTTATGTAGGTTGTTCTATGGCCTACAATAATTCATCTTGTCAGCATATTGTTCAATATGTACATGAAACATTTTTGGAAATATCATGTGAGATATTTTCATTACATGTCATCAGTATGTTGGTGACACCTAACCTTTTCCAAAAGACTCTCAAGACTTGGTTATACTGCCAGGTCTGGGTCTCCAGGAAACCAGAGATTTGTCTCAGTGGCTCCTTTACTGAGGAAGCCATTTTTATCTTCCCTTTGTCTAATGTTAGTATTTTTATTTTTATGTTATTTATTATTGTGGCTCTTTAGATTTTAATCTGTTTTTATATTGGCTGTTTTATCTATTGTTGTTTGCTGCCCAGGGTTGCCTTTAGGCCATATAAATTTGATAATGCATGAAGGAATAGGAGTAATGGATGGAAATTGAACAAGGAGAGATTTAACCTGGAAATAAAAAGAAACTTTCTGACAGTGAGAACAATCAACCAATGGAACAGCTTGCCCTCGGAAGTTGTGGGAACGCCATCACTTGAGACTTTCAAGAAGAGATTGGACAGCCATTTGTTAGAAATGGTGTAGGATCTCCTGCTTGGGTGGTGGGTTGGACTAGAAGGTCCCTTCCAACTCTGTTAATCTGTTAAATAAAAGCCTTGCTATCCAAATCAACATCTTGAACATTACTTAAACTCACTGATGAGGTAGATATGAACAAGCTATAATTAAATTCAGATAAGACTGAGGTGGCATTTTTTTTCCAAAAGTTTTTTTTTAATATTTACAATAAATTCATCTTTCCTTTAAACAGTGTGTCAACTGGGTACATATATCTTGTGCTAACAATTGGATTTAGTACTTTTCTTACCGATATAATAATAATCACATTCCCTTTATAAATCATTATCTCTTATACATCACCTCTATATCAATATTCACTTATTTCTCTATATATTCATCTGCTCAGTTTTAACTTGTTTTATTTTCCAACCATTGGTAAAATGTATCCCATATCTTATAAGTATTCAGTTTCTTCTTTTTCTTTTATTTCTAGTGTTAATCTATTCATCTCTGCACATTCAAATATTTTCTGTCATGATTTTATCACTTTTCCAGTTCTGAGCAAATACAATCCTAGCTGCTGTTAATACATGGATAATCAAGTATATTTTTTCTTTGCTATAACATACAGGTACCATCCCTAATAAAAATATTTCAAGTTTCAAATCTATATGCTGCTTTATTATTTTTTCCAACCATGTGTATATTTTTGTCCAATATCTTTTAGCTTCTCCACATGTCCTCCACATATGGTAATATGATCTGTGTATCTGGTGGCACTTCCAGCATTTATTGATTTGTCTTTAAACATCTTTGCCAATTTTGCTGGTGCAAAGTGCCATCGATAAAACATCTTATACAAATTTTCTTTGTATGCTGTCGATATTGTTAACTTATAATTTCTTTTCCATAACTTCTGCCACTTATTTAGTTCTATGTGAAACCCAAAATTTTGCGCCCATGCTATCATCATTTCTTTTACTTGCTTTTCTTCTAATTTAACACCTAGTAACAATGTATTTTTTTAATTAGCTTATCTTCCATTCCTATTAATATTTTATCCAACTCTGTCAAATCCTTATGAATGCCTTCAGTTTTAACATCTTTTTCGTATCTTGATTGTATTTGCATATATGAGTGCCAATTCATATTGACCCCTTGTTCATTCAATTCTTGTTTTGAGCTCACCCTTTTCATTCTATTTTTCATTCTGTTTCATCTATTTTTGTCAAAAAAGAATTTCAATTCTTTTTCCATATATTTAATATTTTCCTTTTCTCTTAATATTGAGGTGTTCATCGTCCATCTTAACCTCTTTTTGTCCCTTCCATATTACTTTAATTGGATTATGGTCTGCCCAGGTGTTTTTTCCAATACTTTTTTCTTGTATGTTAGGAATTAAGTATGTTGATATCCACATCATATCAATCCTAGACAAATGTCTATTCAAGTAAAATGTACATTGTTTGTTTTTAGAGTGTATCTTGGATTGCTAAGTCTTCTGTCATCTTGAAGAAGGATTTCGGTATGGACTGAGGTGGCATTGATGAGTAAAAAAGCAGACTGGAACACTGAGGTTAACCCTGTTTTGAATGGGTTTGCATCTGAATGAAAATGTGCATCCATACTCAGAGGGTTTTCTTTAAGGCTCAGTTGCTAATGAACTTACATATTTCTTTTGTATGAGCTGTAATAATTCCACAGCAAGTTATCCATGCCTTGGTCACATTCTGTCTAGACCAGGTGTGTCAAGCACATGTCGTCACGGTGACATCATGTGACATATCAGGACTATTTTTCTCTTCGCTAAACCTGGGCGTGGCCAGCGCGTGACGCATATGTTTGACAGCCCTGGTCTAGTCTATTGCAACCTGCTTGAGTGATAACTTGATTTTTTAAAGCTCATTTCACACAAACTTTACTGGAAATGGGCTGTTTTTTATGTATTATCTTTTCCTTTTTCAGTCATTCTAGTGTAGGAACTCACTAGCTCTAAAAAAATGCAGCTTTAGACAATGAATGTATATGTTTGGATATCTTTTCTGTGCAGAATGTTCACTCTTTGATTATTGGATAAGGTACAGTTAAAGTCTATCATGGCTGGTAGGTATGTATTCATTATAACCATTCATTTAATGGTTATTACTATTCATTTAATGGTATTCAATAAAAGCCAGAAATATTTTTCAGTTTTATCTACTAGTAAAATGTGAATGATCTTTGCCATTTTTTCTGAAACCAATTGTGTTTTCTTCTCCAATAGCCTTATACTTTATTTAAGCTTTCCTTTAGGACAGGTACATATACCTACCTATATATAAAAGTGAAATACCACTCGCATATCATCACAAAATCACCAGAACTGTAAAGCCTACAAACTTTAAACTTGGCATGTACTTCTTGGCTTCTAGGTGCTCACTAAGAAAGACTTTTTCAAAATGACCATCACAGCATTAGTATTTCATATATTATTATTAACGTGCTCTGATACTAAGGAATTCTACTCCCCCTCCCCACCTGAAAAATCTGTTACAAATGCAAAACACAAGCAGAGGAGAGGAGTTTCAGTTTTAGTTTCACAGTACCAAGCAGCTTTAGTACAGAGCAGTTGAGCTAAGCCATGCCCAGGCTCCTAGCTGTCTCCTTGCTCACACAGCAAATACTTTCAGTTTCCAAACAGCCCTCAACTCTCTCAAACACTGACAGGATGCTAGCCAGATGAATACTAATGGGTGCTGGTAGGCAGAGGCAGAAATTTTTTCCACTTATTTTCCTCCCCCAAAACTAAGCCCAACCACATAGTTTCATAATGAAGCACGGGTTTCGAGATAGTAGAGATATAAATAGTTGAAGCATAACATTCAGTTGTCAACAGGAGATCTGTTCAGATTTGTCTTCAGGTTCATCAGAAATCTGTATATTAAAAGAGATACATTCTTGAACAAGGAACACAATACATATTAAAAGTCTTTGCTGCTGAACTCAGTGGCCCTTCTGGTTTGTTGCCCTTTGCTTATAAACAGGAAGTAAGATATGATTGTGAAAGATATAACAGGATTCAGCTTTGCCATCTTTCTTGTAACTTACTTGCATGTGCTTTTTTATTGCTCTCTTCTCTTTCTCTTTACATTTAAGCTCTTTACCAACTTCTATGGAAGCATTTCAAATTTCCAAATTGGGCTTAAAAGATTATCTCTAGAACTTCAGAGAGCTGCTTCCAGTAAGGATACAAGCCTGCTTAAAATAACTCACTGTTCTGTTACTCATTTGCTTTTAATGCTTCTCTTTCCTCTGCTTCAGATAATAATTATTCTTACCCCAGCAATTTTTAATTTAGCCCTGATTTGATAGCCATTTTGCAAAGGCTTGTAAAGGATAATGCTTTTAAAAAAGGCATGATCCTACTGGATTACTAGGTAGTAGGTCACATATATTATCTGTCAAGTGGATGTGCGATTGCTGTTTTGGTACTACATCCTTAATAGTATTATATCCTTAATGGTACTACATCCACATGGAGAGAAGTAAGCAGTGGGGTATCACAAGGCTCTGTCTTAGGCCTAGTACATAATTATCTTCATAATTGACTTAGAGGAACTCATCAAATTTGCAGATGACACTAAACTGGCAGGAATAGCCACAACCCCTGAAGACAAACTTAGGATCCAAAAAGATCTTGTCAAACTTGAACAATGAGCCCTATCCAACAAAACAAATTTTAATGTGGAGAAAAGCAAAGTTTTACATTTAGGCAGGAAAAACCAAAGGTTACGGTTTAGGTGAGACCTGGTTCAAAAACAATAACTGTGAGAAAAACCTTGGAGTCCTAGTAGATTATAACTTGAATATGAGCCAGCAGTGTGTAGCTACCACTGCCAAAAAAAGCTAATACAATCCTGGGTTGTATAAACAGGCATAGAATCAAGATCACATCAAGTATAGTACCACTTTATAAAACCCTAGTAAGACCACACCTGGAATACTGCAACCAATTTTGGTCACCATACTACAAAAAAGATGTTGAGACTTTGGAAAAAGTTCAGAGAAGAGAAGCTAAGATGATCAAAAGCCTGGAGACTAAAACATGAAAAATGGCTTCAGGATTTGGGTTTGACTAGTCTAAAGAAAAGAAGAATTAGGGGTGACATGATAGCAGTATTCCAGTACTTGAGGGGCTTCCACAAAGAAGAGGGGCTCAGATTATTCTACAAAGCACCAGAAGGCAGGACAAGAAAAAAGAGCTGGAAATTATCCAAAGAAAGAAGCAACCTGGAATTAAGGAGGAACTTCCTAGTAGTGAGGACAATTAACCAGTGGAACACCTTGCCTTCAGAAATCATGGGCACTCCCATCACTGGAGGTTTTTAAGAAAAGATTAGACAATCCCATCACTGGAGGTTTTTAAGAAAAGATTAGACAATCACTTATCTGAAATAGTATAGCTTCCCTTTCTTGAGTAAGGGGTTGGACTAGAAGACCTTCCAGCTCTATTCTATTCTGTTTATTCTTTTTTAAACCAGATAAATAAAAAAAATAGTTTTTAATAGTTTCACTTGCACAAATTGAGCTGCACGTGCATACACACCAGCCTGGCACTCACATGAATTGAGCTGCACACATGTGCATGCTGGCCTGCCACTTACACAGCCTAGTTGCAAATAGTCCAGTAGTGGGCTGTGGCCCAGAGGTTGGGGCCTCTGGCTTAAAAGATCATTAAAACTATCCAAAAATATCAGATACATTTCAATGCAAAATTGGACAAGAGATTTTGGTTAAAGCCCTTCAAAACATCTTAATAAAATCAAATGATCCAATAACCCAGGAAGAAAAAAGGGTCACATACAATGTACAATGCAAAGACTGCAACAGTCATTGATGTAGGACAGACAGACTAGCTAAGTGCACCAAAACACCAGCTGCAGAAGGCATGGTGAAAACTCCTTAATCTCATACCCTGTGGACAGACTCAAACACAGTTTCAACAGAAAAACTCTTAGCTTCCTAAACCAAGCCAAATCCAAAAAATGCTAGGAAATTACTGGAAGCTTACATTCAAGCAAATCAGTCACCAGTAAATACACAGACATAAACCATAGTTACACAACATTTAAAAGAGATAATAAAAAAACCCTAGGATGCAAACAGAAAGACAACATATCCCCCCTCATCAGCCTACGTTCAGATAATGGATCAGCACCAGGCAAACAATTGTGCAGAAAACAATAACCTGGTCAAAGAAACTACCAACAAGAAATTACATCTCCACCAAAACTGGCAGGGGAAGCTAGTATATATATAGATAGGCAGCAAACTCCATATTCACTGATAAAATATGTCACCTAGTTGGGTAATGAAATCTCTACAAGCAAATAACCAAACTCAGAGAGCACAAAGAACTCCACAGTTCAAGTGTGAGCTACAGATATTCTTTTCTTTTAGAACTTATTTTAAGTCCATAAATACTGTTAAAGAAACACTTGATGATTAATTTATGGTTTCTATATTTGGGTCAAATTATTGTTAAATATTATTTTTCAAATAATTTTGAGAACCTTTACTAATATTTTAAGCTTAACCAATATTAACCAACTACTACTATTCAGATATGCTAAAGTGATATATTGCTTAAAAAATACTTTCCCCAAAAAACTATTGTCTTCCAAAGTAGCCCATATTCGAATATAAGCAATTCAAAATAGAAGGAAAGCCCTTTTTTGCAGGTTCACAATAAAAAACAACAACAACAGGATGTGGAATGGGAAAAAAGGAAAATGAAAACATTTTCTTGGTAAAAAATTTTTGATTTGCAACATATCCTTCTTAGGTATTTTATATTCTTTTGCTGTGGTTTTTTGAAGTGCTATTTTTGGCCTTTGTTTCTTTTAATTAGAATTCCCAAGGCCAAAGACTGTGATTAAAATTACCGTAGCTGATAAATGCAGCACAGTAATGCTGCCCTTGTACTTTCCAAATTAGCAAAAGCAGAATTCTTTTATTTGGAAGTGAATGACTCAGCAAATTCCCCACAGCTGTTTGTTGTCTCATGGAAAGGAACAGATTGGTCTTCTGTTATCATGGTCTTCATATTGAGAAACGAATATTGTGGCTACCCTAATAGAATTTAGCTCCTGATGTATCAATAAACACTTACAAGTATGTAATATATGTTACCTGACTGGAATGGCTGGTTTGTCTTGTTTTAAGTTTCATGAGCTTTGAAACAGAGATTATGATTAATTAAGAATGACTTTAGATACCATACTCATTTCAAGGTCAGCACATTATATTTGATCAAATACTGTATTACAGCCACTAAACTCACAGTCACTCTGTTTTATTAGTAATATTTAACATGTTCTGATCATCTTTCTTTCTTCTCCTCCCTCCGCAAAGAATGTTGTCTGAAGGATATCTCTGTAAAATCCCTTATCATGAGCTCTTGAATTACACGCTTTATGGAGCAGAAACAGAAGAGGCAATATATGAATTGAAGTCATTAAATGGCGTCACTTGTGAATCAACAGGCAACATGCAAAGTAGAAGTTTATTTTGGAATTATAGATCAATGGACACATTTATGATCTCTGTTTCTTCAAAAAAACCCAAAAATAATAAACAAAAGAAAAACACATTGACACAAATTATTCAATATCCAATATTTGAAAGGCAAACATCCAAACCTGTGGAAATCTATGTGGGATCATCCATAAGCAAGGACACTTACCTTGTTCCTTCTTCTTGTAAAAGCATTTGTAAGAACTACAGTGACTTGCATATCGCTGGTGATCAGGTGTTACCAATGAATTCAAATAAAAGAGATGCTATTTTTGACAGTGGGATATGCCCATTCTTGGAATCATCAGAGATTCCATTGCCAATAGATTCAATTCCAATGCTACCTGCTGAGATCCCACAGAAACCACCCCAAAGGAATTCATCATGCTGGAGAGTGTCCAGCATCAGGCAACATCAGCAGCCTCTCTCAAATTCAATTCTGAATAATTATTTGGAGGAGAAAGTGGTAGAGCTTTATAAACAATATATCATGGATGTGATGGGCAGTAGCATATCTCCCACAAAAATCTTGACTTCGGAGTTCATAATGACAAATGTAGATCAAATCAGCATGAAGTTATCTCAAGAGATGAACATGAAGACCACCAAAGCCAAAGATATGGTTATTAACTGCCTACTGCAATTAGCTAGTGGAAAGGTGTCAAGTGAAATGAGCACTCCTAGTCTCCATATTTCCCAGTTCAGCACTAAATAAAGATCACTATATCTTGAAATGTAGAAATCAAACTGTAACTCAATTTAATTTCTGAATTACAAAACTATCAGGAAACAGTTGAAGTGCCAAATTGTGATTAATTTACCTGTAACTATTTAACAGGTAAATTCTTCCAAGATTTTTCATTTCCCCTTCTTTTGCATTGTATTTTTTTTCTCCTCCTTTCCTTATTGAACAATTTTGTGTGTCTGCAAAAAGTTCAGTTAATAAGGGACTTTTGAAAGTTTTCCTGAAGTAGTAGTAGTAGTAGTAATTATTATTATTGTTGTTGATGATGTTGTTATTATTAATCTTTTATTCATTAAACATAAAACTCAGTCAACTGAACATTTAAAATATCATTGACTGGCTCTGATGGTTGATACCGGTTGCTGCCAGCATCCTAGGTATCAACCAAGTATCTTCTTAAAATGTATGTTGTTCCAAGTAGTGCAGGCTTTTGCAGCTCTGCTGGTGCTACAGCTGGAAGCTGCAACTTCTTGATGTATTTTGCAAAATTCTTGGACATGGTACCAAGTGCCCCGATGACAATGGGTATCACTGTTTCATGTTTCATCCATAATCGTGTAGTTTTGATGGCCAGGTCGCAATATTTTTCCAGTTTTTTTTTCTTCAACTCTGGCATCTCCTGGTACAGCAATATCAATAAATTGTACTTTTTGAAAATCCCATAAGATGTTCACCTTCTTGTTTTCAACAACTTTTTCCACTTTATGTTCCCATGACTTTTCAGATACAGATAAGTCATATTTTCTACATAATGACCAGTGGATAAATTTAGCAACTCGGTTATGTCTAGTTTTGTTATTAGTTTGTGCAATTTTGCTGCACTCACATATTAAATGTGAAACAGTTTCAACTTTGTCATTGCAAAGTTGGCAGTTTGGGTTGTCAGTGGATTTTTGTATCTTCACTCTCATGGCATTAGTTTGCAGTGCTTGTTCTTGAGTAGCAAGATGATGATGATGATGATGATGATGATTTTGCAATCTACTAAAATATTGGTTGCTTCCGAACCTGGTGAAAGCTTCCTCATGTGTATGGGGGTATCATTTGGATCATTTGGATGTATAGATAATTTATGTAATGTAAATTCATTATATCTAGTAACAATAAATTGTTATAAAAATAAATTCATTGTTTTTTTCCTCTTTGGGTCAGAATATTATATTTTAATTTTCAGCATACTTGAAAATATATTTCATACTTTTTACCTCTGATTTACCTCTACAAATAGAAGCTGTTTTTAGATTTAAAAAATGATCTACAATTCTAACATGTCAGCTTATAGAACAGTTTAAGAATGTATAGATAGACCTTGATTTATGATAATTCACCTAGTGAATTTCACCTAAATTATCAAAGTTATGGCAGTGCTAAATGAAGAAACTTAGGATTCATGTGCCCAAAGTTACAACTGTTACAGTGGTCTTATGATCAAAATTTGGGAGCCTAGAAGACTACCTGCACTTACGATTGCAGAAATACCACCTAACTGTGTTTCCCCCCACTGACACCCATGCCCTTTTGGTCTCCGGCTACCTTGTGCTGTACTGCCCCAGCTGATTTTGCCATCTTTGCTCTTCTTTTTTCTTGCTTCTGCTGACAAGGCATGGCTGGCCTTAATGTTGGCCTGGGCCTGGGGTTCATGCTGTGAAAAAAAAGCCAAAAGTACCCCCACAGCATATAGCATACCAAAAGCCCCTTTGCAAACAGCTTCTGGATAAGGCAGGCTTTGCATTCCCAAAAATAAAATAAAAAATAAAAAGCCCAAAGCAGCAAAGGTAAAGAAACTTTTTAGCATGCTATGATTCTGGGGCAGTTTTTGGTTCCCCCCACTCCTTTTTTTCTTTTTTCTTTTGCTAGCTTGGCCCAGGAACATTTTCTGCAAAGGGGTTAGGGTTATTTATTTTTCTTATCTCATACTTTTATTTGGATTACTATATCTTCTATGTATATAACATTGCTTACACCATAAAGAAATAATATGATATTAATACTTTTTTTCTTTAATTCTTAGCAGGTGGCAAGTGATATAAAGATCTTTAAATTTATTTGGCAGGATAAAAAACCCAGAATAAAAATGAAATTACTACAAGATATGAAGAACGGAGGAGGCTTTGGATTGCCAAACTGGGAATTATATTATAGTGCAGCAATATTAGTTTGGCTAAAAGATTGGATTAACTTAAAGAATAAAAGAATATTAGCTATAGAAGATCATGACCTTCAGAGAGGATGGCATGCCTTTCTTTGGGATACAGGACCCACCAAACAAAAATATTTCCACAGACATCTGATTAGAGATTTGTTGATAAACAACGGGATCAAAGTTAAAAAGAAACATTATATAAAAATCCCAATCTGGCTATCCACAATGGAAGTGACAACCCACCCAAATAATTTAGATCTGAACAAAATGTTAAAGTATAAAGACTTATGGGATATTCATGGAAATTTAAAAACAATACAAGAGCTCCAAGAACAAGGGCTATGAGTAGATTGGTGGGCTTATTTCCAAATACAAAGCCAATATAAAAAGGACATAAAGGATTACAGAATATATCTGAAACCACAACAATTAAACAAAATTTTATTAGGCCCAGATAAAAAAAATATTACCAAAATTTACAAATATCTCCTGGAAGTAGAATTAGAAGAAGTAGTGAAAGGATGCATGATCGCATGGGGTCAAAATATTGTTCACAACATAAAGTTATCAAATTGGAAGACTTTATGGAACAGAAATCACAAATTAACAAAATCAGCAGCATACAAAGAAAATGCATATAAAATGTTCTATAGGTGGCACTTACCCCCTTCAGGGTTACCAAAAATGTACCCTAAAATGAGTCCTATATGTTGGAAATGTAAAAAAGAAAGAGGGAACATATTATCATATGTGGTGGTCTTGCCCAGAGGCTCAAAAATATTGGCTTAAAATAAAAAATTGGCTACAGGAAATTACCAATGAACAATTAGATCTAAAACCAGAACTCTTCCTATTGGGGATTTTCAAAAAAAAAATGTAAAGAGCACAAAATACTTATTATTACACATATTGACTGCTGCCAGGATTGCCTTTGCCCAATGTTGGAAACAGCCATACATACCCGCAGAGAAACTGGTTATACAAAAAGTTATGAACTGTGCTGAAATGGATAAATTAAAGCTGAGTTTAAAAGATAAAGAAGCTTCAATATTTTATAAGGTGTGGGAACAATGGTATAGCTGGATAGATCAGAGATAGATTTAGGATAGATAATTATTAAATATAAGTAATAGAATAAGAATGTAATTATGCATAAATTAATACCTATAAATAATGCAAAATTATTGTCATATTGTCATAAGCACTACAAATAGCTGTTATTGAGTTATACATTTCTTATGTTTTTAATGTAATAAAAATTCAATAAAGTCTATTTTAAAAAAAAGATCTTTCTTTTTCTCTTTGCACAGATTGAGACCATATGTTAAATTCAGACCATAATATGATGCTAATGGAAGTTATTGCACAAATTTTTACAATGAGTATCCCATACTTGTGATGTTTCAATATGGAAAGTTCACTTCAATAATTATTTAGAATGCATTTGTTTTTTAAGTTTATTCATTGCTGGAGTCTGCTTCAAGGCTTATGCTCAATTTAAAACAGATACATATTTTCAGAACATACATTTTAAGGCCTTAAATAATTTTACAAGTATCTACATAAGAATGTTAAGAATAATAACTTGTATCAAAATAATTCTTTTGATAGAAAAGATAAGGCTAAATGATGTCAAAGACCAGTCATTTGCAGGGTGCCAAGAAGTCTGATTGCCTGAGCAGCGTTTATTGCTTTTATACAGTTTTTACAAGCAGAAAAAGGTAAAGCAGCAACAGCATTTTTATTGGTGAATTCTGACTGCCAAACCTTAAGAATATACAAGTCAGGAATTGGTGATGTTAGCCAGGTGAGATCATGTACCAGCCAGGGACAGTGTTCTGCTGAGTGAGATCATGTAGGTATTTAAGGACATATAGGCTTTGGGGTATGGCAGTGTGCTGCTCGCACCCCTTACAGGATCTCTATCTCTACTACATTTCACTCTTTTTGTTTTGTTAGACAAGTCATCGTCGTAAGAGGGATTAATAAAAGGATCATAATCAGGAGAGGAACTTCCCTGCAATTGCTTATACAGGCTATAAACCTGACCCTGAGGCAGTGTGGGAGGGGGTTTGGAGTAAAAAGCTGTGATACATATGTTGCAAAGGGAAGGAAGACATTGAACAAAGCAGCATCCACCAATCAAAATAGCACAAATAATGACTAAATAGTGTAGAATATTTCCCATTAAGCCTGTGGGCAACCAAGCCCCAAAGCTTTCCCACCAAGATCCTAAATTATCAATTTTCAAATCCGAGGCCAAATTGTTTAAAATATTAAGCTGGTGCTGGTTGGTTCGTGACTCATCAGACAAATTAAACAACATAGTCCATCCAAAGTTTCACAACCCAAATGCTGGTGCAAAAGCACATAATCAACTGCAGCACAATTTTGTAAAATAGCCTTTCTTAATGCTTGCATCTTGTGGTTGATTGCTGAGATAGCTAAAGAAGTAGTATTAATTGTTTTTTGCTAAATTACATGCAACAGAGCTAATGTTAAGGTGAGCGTAAGCAGCAAGTGCTGGCACGCCCACTATAGATACAGCTAGCGTTATGTATTCTGCTTTATTAAGTAAGGCTGTTTCAGAGTCACAAGTACTATCTAGTGTGACCCCACGTTGAGAACGATTCAAGTGAATTTGTTGTTTGGAAAGCAAAACAGGAATCAGCCGGCTGAGGCAGCACTGCGCTTCACTAATATAAGCAGGAATATAATTAAAAGTTGCTTGACCACATGTAAAAAACCATCCTTGCAATAGCCAAACATGGGCAAAATTAAACTCCCCATGTCACTGGACCACTGGCATGACGGGACAGGATTGGACACTGTACCATCTGTAGAGTCACCCTTGCCATCTCTGGGACCAGATCCGGGGACTGGTGCCACAACATCCTTGGCTGGGTGGATGCAATGAGCTGAAATCCACAAAGGTCCTGTAGGAGCAAGCACAGCAGCACAGCCTTGCCCCCAAATAATCAGAGGAACCAGCCCCAACCATGTTTTGTCTGGCAACGCCTGATAATATACTAGAGGAGGAGGCAAGCTTGTTTTCTGTTGAAAGTGTCTCTGATAAGCGGTCGAATAGAAACATTCAATTGATTTAAGGTAAATAATACTTTTTTAACCTGTTGTGTTACCCACAACAAATTGGGGACCCGAGATCTCTCCTTTTTAATTTGTTTTGGAGGCAGTCCTTAAAGGACTGATGAGCACATTCCACGATAGCTTGATCTGTGGAATTATAGGGAAGACTATGAATAAGAACAATATTCCAGGTTGTACAAAATTGCAGAAAGGCCGATGAAGAATAGGCTGGTCTGTTATTAGTTTTTAAAGACGAGGGCTTGCCTAGGGCTGTAATGGCTGAAAAAAGATGAGAAATAACATGATTAGCAGTTTCCACTCGTTGAGGCATGGCCCAAATCGCTCCTGAATAGGTATCAATAGATAAATGAATATACTTCCAGGGAGCCAAAGAAGGAACGTGGGTAACATCCATTTGCCAAAGTTGATTAGAGGTGAAACCACAGGGATTAACTCCCATGTCCCCTGAGGGGGATGCCCCAGAATGTTGGGGACAGGATGAAACAATCTGTTTGGCTTGATCAAGTGGAATATGGCAAGCTTGTGCCATCCCCCTAGCGTTTTGATGGAAAAAGAGTGACTGAAAAAGATCTGAAAACAAAGTAGGCAAAACATGGACAGCAGCATCAGCATGACTATTGCTTTCAGAAAGAGGCCCAGGAAGGGAGAATGACTGCGTATGTGAGAAACAAAGTATAAATGTCTTCGGTCTTCTAGCAGCCGCTGCAAAGTTAAAACAAGGCCATGAGATTAGGGTCAATCCTGGGCGTGATATAAGCACCTGGATGATTAAAAATAAGTTGACACACATAACGAGAGTCAGAGATTAAATTGAAAGGCTGTTGAGAAAAAGTTTGGATAGCTAAAATTGCAGCAGATAATTCTGAACGTTGCTGAGAGGATTGTACTGCTGTGTGAGACACTTTCCAGGTATCATCATGAGGATTCTTGTAAGCAATCGCTCATCTCGTTCACCCACCATCAGAAAAAACAGTAGGAGCTTGTGGCAATGGAGAAGGAGAAAGCAGTGGGTGGACAGGAAAGGAAGAAGTCATTAAGCAAGCAAGCCAAGGATCTTTAGGCAAATAATATGCAATAAAGCCTACATAATCAGTTAAAGCACACTGAACAGATAAGTTATTTTGAAAATAAAATTGAAAATCAGATTTCGGGATAGGAAGAACAATATTCATTAAATCACTCCCATTTCTACAGTAAGCTCAAGTGCACCCTAAGATTATTATTTCAGCAACAGCTTGGATAAATGGCAAGACATTTTGGGATGGGGTATAAAACATGGTAAACAGATCAAACCCAGCATAACCTTACCTAAGGCTTGCTTCCTATTATTAAAAATCCCCCCCCCCAATCCTTCATTATCCAAAAGTGTGCCGGTATTAGTTATGCGTTCTTCACATTCTTGTTGTAAACCCTCCAAAACTCCAATAGTTTCCCTGGAACTTTAAAATCTAATTCATTTTGCGATGCACCGTCACACTGACATGTACAATCACAGAACCAACACATCGGGGAGGGGTATTTTGATTCAAACTTTAGTGTCAATTCTCTGCTTTGATCAAAATATGGATTTAGAGCATGTATAGAGTGCAGCTGGTTTGAATTTTGATTCCCTTGCTGAGCTGAGCTCCATTGTAAACTGGGAACTGAGCCACCTTCAAAGATAATGTTCTAGGCAAACTGCCCACCTCAGCCTAGCCATCTCAGGCAAAAGCTCAAAGCAGAGACAAAAATTGTTAAAGTGAGCAAAAAGCCTCACTCCCCCCACCCCTTTTCCTGCTTCTCTTGCTTTTTCAGGGCAAAAAGTCCTTGAGCAAGAGAAAAAAAAAATAACAACCAGCAAGGAAAAGAAGTGGGGGGGGAAGAAACATGTTTAAAATACTACACAGAAATCTCACCCCTCTTCTCCACTCAACATCCTTTCAACAAAATAATTCTCTCTCTCCAGTAAATCACACACATTTCTCTATGGGACCTTTCTCATATCCTTGCACACGCTATCTCTTCTTACTTTCCTTTTAATCTGGGATGGGGTCAACACAGAGACATTTACACCAACTTTTTACCATCAACATGCTCACAAATTTGTACTGTAATCAGACTGCTTGCATACTTACAATTCTTTTCTGGGAGCCAATGAGCTCCATTGTCTAAATAATTTTGTGTACTGTTATTAGAGGGTCTCATCCTCCAGGTCTGGAAATGATTACACATAGACACATTCTCACACACAACATTTCCAGACCCGGGGAGGTTTTGTCCCTTTAAATCTCCATGTTTTCTTCCTTTGGACAACCTGCAGTTCTCAGAGCAGTGGGATAACTCAAGGAGTGGTTCCAATCACAAATGTGATTGTGGGCCCTAACCACTGCCTACCTGCTTCCCACAGCTCTTGGTCCAATCCAAAAAGCCAATTTAATTATCTGGCCAAACATGTCACAATTATTTTAATTTGAACTGCAGCAGCCTCAATTGGGGCCATACACAGATAAAGGATATTTTTCTTCAATCCTATTCAATTCTGCATGCAATTATTATACATGCACATATAAGAATTTTTAAGAGAAATCACATCAAATTGATCAAGTCAAATTATCTGAGTCTTTCCATTTAAACAGGCAAAGCCTTTATGTTTTTTATTACTTCCTAAACCCTGGGTGGAAAGAACAATAAACATTTTCTTCTTCTCTTAGTTCTTTCTACCACACATAACAGCATAAATTAACCATATCTTCTTTGATCAGCCGCAATGTACTGTATGGAGGAGCTTCCCAACCTCTAAGTATTTTTCCCTAAAAGACTACTCAGGTCTATTTACAATTTGAGATTCTTCATAATTATTTTAGTGAACTTCTCACTTTTAGTCAAAGTTACACCCATTGTTCTATCTCCTTAAGCACTAAATAATTAAAAGGGATTAAAATAAAATTTTAAAATAAATAAATTGTTACTATGCATTTCTGCCCTGGGCATGTTCCTTTTCTAGCTTGAATCTCCCCGCTTTTCTAATTTTTCCTCTAATACTTGCCTTATGGGAGTATACAATGGCCACAGAGAAGCAAAAGATTTAGCCTCCTCAGAAGGAGCTGAAGGACCAATTGGAGAAGATTTCAGGATGACAATTTTTACCTGATCGTAATCAGGCGGGGGCTTGTAGTCAATTGTTATCCTGCTGAAGCACCAGAGCCAAATTTTTCCACTGCTTGATGGCATTGATACCATCAATGTAATATTTGAACTGGAGCCTGGGGTTCAGGATATAAAGTATGCCCTATCTTTATACAACCCCTTAACTGGAGTGTCCCACGCTCAGGATACCAGGGATAATGTTTCCCTACCTCCTCTACCAGCTTTGTTATGTCTGCCTCAGGCGCTGTAATGCCTGACTTGTGTAACAGGAATCTGAGTTCCTGTACATGTTTATACTGGTGTTGAGATAGATTGCAACCCATACTTACCACTGAGCGGGCCCAGAGGACGGAGGTGCACCTAGGGGTATTCCAGACAATGGTAAGTATGTTGGCTGTTGCTCCCCGCGGGGGGGAGGGGGTTATGTCCCTGTTCAGGCACCAGCTGATGGAGTCAAAGACCAGCTATTTGCAGGGTGCCAAGATGTCTGACAGCCTGAGCAGTGTTTATTGCTTTTATACAGTTTTTATAAGCAGAAAAAGGTAAAGCAGCAACAGTATTTTTATTGGTAAATTCTGACTGCCAATCCTTAAGAATATACAAGTAAGGAATTGGTGATGTTAGCCAGGTGAGATCATGTACCAGCCAGGGACAGTTTTCTGCTGAGGGAGATCATGTAGGTATTTGAGGCTGTGGAAAGGGAACTTCATGAGGACAGTGGTGACACCCAAGCAGAAAAGCCCAAAGGGAACATCAGGCCAGCCATAAAACAAACTTGCATAGGAAAAGAGGTTTAATAAAAGGTATTGAAAGAAGCCCCCTAGACAAAAGCCAAGTAATTAAGAAAGCTAGGGAAACAAGAAAAAGAAATCCCTTACAAACAACAGGTCATGCCAAATCAGCAAAACAAATAGACAAAAGACACGAAATAAATTCCATAGCAGACAGGAGATTGCCACCAAACAAATATAAGAAAACATTAGGATGAAACTGATAATCCAATCAAACCACCCCATGGAGTTTACCCTCTGGTGGAAATGAAGACAACCCCTGACAGGATTTAAAACATTAAGAAATACAAACACAAGCACACACACACAAAAGGAGAAAAGGTATAAAAATCAGGGGTTTATTATTACAAAGATGGCTAGGCCCAGGAACGCAGACTTCTTGCTATCTCTTGCCTTCCTGAAAAATAAACCAGCTTCCAAGCAGTTGTCTGTGTCCTTGCACCGGAGCCCTCCCAGCAGGAAAATCGAATCCTCAAAAGAAAGTTATTTTCCAGCCTTTCAACAATTGGCGACCATGAAGGTTTTCCAGCCAACCCTGCCACCGGACCGGGCCCGCGCATCCAAACCCAGCCGGCATGGACCTTCTTTGTCCAGGTAAAACATCCACGGACCCAGCCCGGAAGGCATAAGGGTAGTAAAGGGAGTCCTTCGGCTTTTCTGCTCAACAGCTGCTTGAAAGCAGGTGAGTACCACTTCAAATTTATAATCTTACTAGGGAGGGGAGTGGAAGCGTGAGTGTACCAGGTGTGTGATTGTGGGTTTTCTCTGCAGAAACAGTGGGACCTCACCTCCTCTGTGATTGCCAGCCGCCCCCCAGCCAGCTGCTAACTCCAACAAGCCATGACCGGCTGGATTTGGGAATGCAAGGGGTGATCACAGAGTGTGAGTCCTCCTGAAGGACGTAAGAAAAACCGAGTGGGCTGAGAAAGGAACTAGTGTTGGGAAATAAATAGAAAGCAGAATAAATAGTCCCAGTGCATCCCGCAAGTAAAGCCCTGTGCATTTAGAAGGGGCCCATACCGGCTGCTGGCAAACAAAATTGGAAATAGTTTGCCTTACAAAGCAGAGCAGGTCCTTCCAGATCCCCACCTTTAAGGGAGATCTGAAAACTGACGGCAGAGTGTAGGAAGGGGCCCGTACCGGGCTGCTAGGGGGCAGATGGTCCCCGTTTTTTAGGGGGGGTCTTAAAACTGACGGAGGAGTTTCCCTACGAGAAAGGGGCCCGTACTCCGTGTGTAGGGAAACCGGAGTCCTTTCCAGACTTTTTTTTTGTCTGAAAACTGACGGTGGGAGCCCGGCTAAACCAAAGTAATCCCCACATCAGGTAGGGAATATGGGAAGTTGTAGCTCAAGGGCAATGGAAGAGACCCCCTTGGATAAATTACTTGAGGCTTGGGATGAAAGGCAAGTGCCTGTCCTAACTGGAATGAATAAAAAGGAAGCAAAAAGAATTTGCAAAAAGTGGGCTTTATTGCGAGATGACATGGGTAGACAAATTTGGCCTGATAGCGGTACTTTAGATTATAAAACCCTGAAAGCACTTAGAACACGCATTAAGCCCAGCCAAATACCCTATTGGTACTGCTGGGCTGAAATTGTTAGGACCAAAGACCTGACTGAGAAAAATAAAAAAGAAAGAAAGAAAAGCCTGAAACCCATTTCAGGGAAGGGAATACTGAGGCACGGATTATGGCTCCCCTTTTAAGCAAGCCAGTGCCAGGCAGAAATAGGGGACAACTAGAATATGTTTTTACCCACACTCCCTTCTCTGCCTCTGACCTAGTCATCTGGAAAAAGGATACCCCAGCTTTCAGGGCTGATCCTCAAACAGTTATTAAAACCCTGAAATCTATCATAGACAGCCATAATCCATCCTGGGGTGACATGACTCAGCTGTTACAAGTCTTTCTAACAAAAGACGAACTATTAAAACTGTTTGAAAAAAAAACAAAAACAGACCAAATAGCCAAACCACCAACTATCCCTGGTCAGGCAGCCCCAGCCCGCATCGCATGGCCAGTACATCACCCTGACTGGGACTATAATGATACCAATCAATGGGACAAATACACTAGAGCAAAAGATAATTTACTAGAAGCTCTAGAGGAAATAAGAAAAAAAAACTTTTAAACTAGTCTGAATTTCAAAAAAAAACCCAACACAAAGGGAAAAAGAAAACCCTGATGCCTTTTGGGTCCGCCTGTCAGAAGCAGCTACTGCATATGCCCACCTAGACCTTAGCTGCCTGAAGGACCAAAGGATTTTAGCTTCAGCCTTCGTGAATCAGTCCACCTTAGATACTAAAGAACATTTCCACCGCTTCATCTCTAACTGGCCAACCTTAGACATAACAGAGTTGCGCGGGATTGCTAACTTTGTCTATGATCAAAGAGACAAATTGAAAGAGGAAGAGAAAGATAGAAAGAGACGAATAGAAAGACAGGAAGACTTTAAAATGCCAGGTAAAACCCCCTATAATTCAAAGGAATGCTGGTATTGCGATAAAGCAGGATGGTCGCAAGGCAAATGTCAGCATTGTTATAGGTGCAGACAGGAAGGTCATTTCAGCAGGCAATGTAGGCAACACCCCTCCTGCAACCGGTATCACCCACCACCTAGGAACATGAGGCCAGCCAATAATCCAGTCCATTACACTGAGCAACAAAGTTTCAGTCACCAGGCACCATCCAGTGCTCCCTTTCCTCCAATAAATAATAACAATAGACATCAATGGGAGCAAAGGAGAGAACAAGATTTACCCCTTCTTGACTAGAACATGACAATGAAAGCACTGAATTCATGGCTACCTTTAACGGGCTGGCTATCCCCCTAAAAAACGGCCCTGAAGGGGAACCCATCGTAACCATTCTTATAGGAGGAAAGAAATACAATTGCTTAGTTGATACTGGAGCCACCTCCTCATTACTGAACCACCATATAAAGCTTCAGTGGCTGAAGGGGCTCGGGATAGCATAATGGGAGTGGTGGGGGGAGGAATAATCCCTGTAGAATTTACCCACAATGTACCAGTAGAACTAGGACCTTTCACAGTAGACCATACATTTACTATTTGCCTCCAGTCCCCACTGTCTCTACTAGGAACGGATCTCCTACGTAAAATGGGAGCTACCATAATATGTGGCAAACAGGGGCTGCAATTGGAAATCCCAGGAAAAGGCACACACAAGACAATCATGCTGATAACCAGCAACACAGGGCTTCATGAAGATTTAAAAAGCCTGCCATCCTCCTTATGGGGCTGGGATGCATCAGAAGTGGGACTACTTAAAGGAGCCATGGAGAGAGCAAACAAAGAGGTGAAGACCCTACTGGGCAAACTCTGTCAGGAGACACACCTCTCCTGGCCACAAGTGCTCCCAATTGCCCTCTTTTATTTCAGAACCAGACCAAGACAAGATATAGGTATTTCCCCCCTTTGAGATCCTTTTTGGTCACCCCCCCATACCCTACTAGGATCCTCATTCTCAGCCTAGATCCTCATTCCCTTTGCTTAGATAGGGGGGATAGGGTTCTCTCTTCTTATCTTACAGCCCTGCAAAAGAGACTACAGACCCTCTGGACCCAGAGTGCGCTGACACAGACCTTACCCCTGGAAGAAGCCCTGCATCCATATGAGCCAGGAGATTGGTGTGGATCAAATTCACCAGAACCTCCCCTCTACAACCCAGGTGGAAAGGACCCTACCAAGTTTTACTTACTACACACACCGCCATAAAGGTTTGCAGAACGAGACTCCTGGCTACATTGGACACATGCAAAGCCAGCAGTCATAGACCATAGCCAAACTCCACCACAACCAATCCCACCCATCAAACTCAAGAAAAATCCGGACACAGATCAATGGACACTTGCAGCATTCTTCAACACCATTGAACCAAACAATTCTGAGGAACCAAGGACAATCATTGAATTACACAAAATTGGACTCCCAGATGCTGAGTTATAACACTATATATATATATATTACCTTCTCCATTTTTTCCCTTTTTTAACAAAGAAGAGACTTTTATAATTTTTGATATTTGACCTATACCTTTTTTTTCATTTTTTTTCACATTGTACAAATAAAAAAAAGAGGGGGGAGGGGGGAGGAAGGGAAGAAAAGGAATCAAGCAACGGGGAACATGAAATGCAATATATTCTATGTATTATTATTTTCTGTAGTAATTGCAATACTTGTAACACAAGCAACTGCGTTCCCGGAACCAAAGCTTATCCCAGAGAAAGGAAACATATAGGAATATTTAGCAAGAGAAATGCTCAACACCACTAACTTTTGCTTAGCAGGAGGGAAATCATAATGTCACTGGGTGCAGCACACCTAGGGTCACAGAATGCACCAGTCTTAGCAATACAGAACTAAAATGCAACTATACAGAGACCATATCATTTTCATATAGTTACCTGAAGATTCCACCAAGATGGTTTTTCCTTTGTGGCTTAAAAGCCTACTCATACCTCCCTGCAAATGCCACAAATGGCCCCTGCACCTTGGGAAGGTTAACCATGCTTATGCCATCCTTACAGAGACGACACAGGAGAGCCTTCCAAACCCTAGACTCAGACTGTGATTCCAAAGTCTCCCTTCCCACAAAAACAGAATACATCTCATTGGCAATATCCTTGGTAGGGGTACCTGGATTGGCAGTGCGAAATTCTAAAAAATTGAATAGACTAGCATGTACCCTGGCAAAAAAAAAAAAGCTTGAATTCGACCTCCCATGCCCTGGATGCCCTTAACAGAGAACTGAGGGAGGTCAGAGAATGGAGAATAGGGCAGCAATAGACTTCCTTCTCTTGAAGCATAACTATGGCTGCGAAACATTCCAAGGGATGTGTTGCTTCAATCTGGACGAAACCTCAGAAGTCGTAGGGAGGGACATCCACCACCTGAAAGAGCTATCTCAGAATATTGGTCAGGAGCAATCATTCCTGGACTTTTCATGGCTCTTCTCATGGATGCCAGATTTCCATTGGCTCAAAATCCTTATAACAACCACAGTCACCATTTGTGTCTTTGGAGCCCTCATGTGTTGCCTCTGTCGATGCATACCACCCTGCCTTAGCTGCCTAAAGGCCTGTATTCCCTCTCGGAAGAGAAAATTAAAGGGGAGACAGGCAGCTATGATAATGATCCAGATTGATCACAAATAACAAGTATACCCAGACATTCAATCAGAGACCACCCTCTAAAAATAAAATAAAATGAAGGATTGTGGAAAGGGAACTTCATGAGGACAGTGGTGACACCCAAGCAGGAAAAGCCCAAAGGGAACATCAGGCCAGCCATAAAACAAACTTGCATAGGAAAAGAGATTTAATAAAAGGTATTGAAAGAAGCCCCCTAGACAAAAGCCAAGTAATTAAGAAAGCTAGGGAAACAAGAAAAAGAAATCCCTTACAAACAACAGGTCATGCCAAATCAGCAAAACAAATAGACAAAAGACATGAAATAAATTCCATAGCAGACAGGAGATTGCCACCAAACAAATATAAGAAAACATTAGGATGAAATTGATAATCCAATCAAACCACCCCGCAGAGTTTACCCTCTGGCGGAAATGAAGACAACCCCTGACAGGATTTAAAACATTAAGAAATACAAACACAAGCACACACACACAAAAGGAGAAAAGGTATAAAAATCAGGGGTTTATTATTACAAAGATGGCTAGCCCCAGGAACGCAGACTTCTTGCTATCTCTTGCCTTCCTGAAAAATAAACCAGCTTCCAAGCAGTTGTCTGTGTCCTTGCACCGGAGCCCTCCCAGCAGGAAAATCGAATCCTCAAAAGAAAGTCATTTTCCAGCCTTTCAACAAGGCCATGTGGGCTTTTGAGGTACAGTAGTATGCTGCTCGCGCCCGCTACAGGACCTCTATCTCTACTACAGCTAAAGAACTAAGTATATCTAATTCCAATAAAATGTGATGTTAAAGTCCTCTGATGAGCTTTACTCAAGCAAACTCCAGGTGAAATTTCAGTTATATTGATTTTACACTGAGTAGCTTAATCATTAATATATCATAAAAACAGAATAGAATAACAGAGTTGGGAAGGATCTTGGAGGTCTTGTAGTCCAACCACCTGTTCAAACAGGAGATCCTACACTATTTCAGATAAATGGCTGTCCAATCTTTTCTTAAAAATGGGTGAGAGAGCACCTACAACTTCTGGAGGCAAGCCATTCCACTGGTTGTTGTCACTATGTTTCAAATAATTGAATAAGATTTAAATGTGGAATTATTCATTAAACTGAGTTGATATTAATTATATGCAGAAACCTGTTCTACTTGAAGAGTACATTATGTTAAAAATAGGAACAAAATTACCTTATAGTGGTTTTATTCCCCCCCCCCCCCAATTTGTGTAAACTACAGTGAATTTCAGTCCAACCTCTATTAAATAGATTACAAGAGTCATCACACATTCATTTCTTTAAAGCAGGGGTCCCCAAACTTGGCAACTATGCTGGCTGGAGAATTCTGGGAGTTGAAGTCCACAGGTCTTAAAATTGCCAAAAGAAACTGTAAAGACTAATAGCAATTGCAGCAATGTAGGCCATATTTAGATTATTTCCATTTAATTTCTGATTATCATAAGATGTGAATGCAAATGTTTTCAGTGTCCTTGAGACTTCAGTTTGATTACAAGAAAACAATTTATCTATTTCTTCTTCATAGAGCTGCTACGAGCGTCCAGGATGGGAGGTGCTCCAGTCTCGGCTCTCACAGGCTGAGCTTGAAATTGAGGAACGCCTCTCTCCATCACGTGGTCCTCGGCCTTCCCCAGTTTTTAGCTCAGCCTCGTGGTAGTCAGGCTGCTTTTTCTCAGCTCTTGGCCGATCAGCATTCCTCACATAGATCTATTGAATTGGACCCTCTCTCTTCATCAGCGCAGTGGATTGGAGGTTTGAACTCTTTAGGGAGCCTTTCTTCCTACCGGGGGACATTTTATTCTGTTTTTTCCAGGGGCAGACTCTAGCGCTTTGAGCGCTGCCCACCCCCGCCCCCACCCCCTCTCCTTCGTCTGCTGCTCCTTTGCTCAGCGCGAAGCCGCCTCGTTTCCTGCCTCAATTTCTTCGATCGCTGTTTCCCCCCCGCGAACGCTGTCTTAGCTCAGGGGAAAATTTCCTCCCCTGCTCCTCCCGATATTCGTGGCCTTCAGGCCCTTCCTTTTTCTCAGGGAGAGTACCGCCGCTGGGTGTTGCCTCGAACAGCTCGCGGCCGCCATTTTGGGCGCCGCGTGGCGTCCGCCATCTTGGGTGCGCCCAGGTGTCATCGCCATTTTGAATGTGGCCGCATGGCCGACCGCCATTTTTTTTTCTAGGCCTTACCAGCAGGCTGCGTGTCTACTAATCACTAGGCAGATCCCTAGGACTGTCTACATTATAGCTCGTGTCTTCAAGTCCTCGTTCGAAGTTCTCGAGCACTACAGGGTCCATTGGCTCCGCAGCCTCCTCAGCTGGCGAAGTAGCAGCATTAATATCCCCCCCCCGGTTTTCGTCTGGGGGGGGCAGCTGCATGGGCGTTCCTTTTCTGGCTGATTGGTTTCCTGGGCTAGGCCCTGCTTCTTTTTAACAGCTTACAAAAATTTTGACCAAAAGGGGTGTGTGAAACAAGCGTTGTGATACCCGGCCTTGATGTAGGTCGCATCCAGACGAGCCAACCGTCTCATATTAATTCAAAACTTTTTCTTTCTCCAGATGGCAGATGACAGAGTATCTCGTGGCACTTCTTTGAAGGCCAAGTCAAAATCCCATTACCTGCGCAACCAGGCACAGGAAGTTTCCAAAGCCTCCCAGAGGGATGCCCTCAGACGTCACAGGGCACTTGAGAAAGAAATTGACAGGCGGTCTAGAGAGTCAAGCTCCGTGCCTCTGGCTCCTTCCGCCCCCACCCCGTCAACCTCCGCCCATCCTCCTCTCCTTCCCTCTCCTGCTCATTCTTCAACCTCACAGCCTAGGCAGGCCCCTGAGGCCACTTTCACTCCCACTGCTGCAGGCCTGCGCTCGGAGGAGCCTCCCCAACCTCCCACGGTGGAAATTCCTGAGAACCTGAAACAATGGATGGAGTTTGCCATCCGGCAGGGGATCGCGCAAGAGCTCCAGCAGATGGCCGGCCCGGCCCCATGGCCTGTGGCCCCTGAAGTTCACGCACCATCTGTTAGATCGCTCTCCAGATCAGATGCCTCGCATGGTCAGGTAGTATCCCACAGGGATTTGCCTCTACCTCTGGGGATGGAGGAGATGGATACACAGGAGCTCGGGGGTCCCACCCACTTTGGGGAAGAGGAAGACCTTGATTTGGGGTCCGTCATTGGCAGTGAGCCCTTCTCGGGAGCAGACCCACTGGAGGGGGACATGTCAGAGGACGAAGGCCTCACCCCGGACCAGCCCGCATTTGTGGGGCTGTTTAAACCACACCTGTTCAGGTCTATTCTCTTCAAGGCCAAAAATACCTCCGGCCTGACCCCTCACACTCCATCTCAGCCAGCGGCCTCGGGGGTGCCTCTCGATTCCATTTTTTCCCAACCCGTGGTGGAGACTGATGTCATTCCTGTTCCACCTATCTTTTCCGACCTGGTCTCCAGGCAGCTAGCCTCCTCGGGGCCCCCTCCCCCTCCCTCCACTCACGACAAGCATTTTTTCAACCTTGACCCGCAATTCTCCCTTATGCTTGATCCCCCCTCTGTTGACGAGCCTATCGTGGGTCTAGCTTCCCCTTCAACCCCTAGTGATGCCTTAGAGGCACTCAAGCCTGAGGACAAACGAGCCGAGCTGGCCCTGCGCCGTGCTCACCAATCTGACGCTTGGGCTGTTAGAGCGTCCACTGCTGCGTCTTTCTTTATCAGATCCTCTATTAAGTGGCTTCGGCAGCTTAAGCAGCATGTCCCCGCAGCCAACCTCAGAGCACAGCAGGACATCACTAAGCTCATGGCCACGGCCGAGTTTTCGGCTGACGCTACCTTCCAAGCTGTAAAATTTTCCACCAGAGCCATATCGTCTCAGGTCACTGCTCGCCGCTTGTTTTGGCTTCGCCACTGGCAAGCGGACGTCAAGAACAAAGCGAAGCTGGTCTCAGCTCCCATTTCTGGGGGGAAACTGTTTGGATCGGTTCTCGGCCCCTTCCTGGCCGAGACCCATAACAAACGCAAGTACCTTCCTTCGCTTTTTCGGAGGCCCGACCCCAGAGGTCCCTCTCCCTCCTTTCGTCGAGGTTCCTTTTGATCCTCCTCCCATGCCTCTTTCCCCGCCAGATACTTCCAATCCCCCTCCTACAGACCTCCTCCCCCACACGACCGGTCGGATCTGTCCGACAGGTCCAGAAGAGGTGTCTCCTTCAAGAAGCCCTTCCGGGGATCCGGGAGCAGACCTTTCCGTCGTTCTCGATAATGCAATTTTCCCTATAGGTGGCCGCCTCAAGAATTTCACTAGTCGATGGGAGGCCATCACTACCGATGCATGGGTCAGGGATACGATTCGCCTTGGCCTGGCACTTGAGTTCCAATCCCCCCCTCCCGAATTTTTCATGTCCTCCCCCCTTTCCAGGAACCCTGCCAAGAGGGCCCTTATGGACGCCGCCATTAACCATCTCCTTGACATAAAGGCTATACAGCCCGTCCCCGCAGCTGAACGGGGACAAGGCTTCTATTCCCACTTGTTCGTAGCGCCCAAGCATTCAGGGGGTTGGAGGGCTATCCTAGATTTAAAAAGGCTAAACCGCTACCTTGCCCCTCGTAAATTTAAAATGCACACCTTGCAATCTATACTTACGGGAACCCGGCGAGGGGACTGGCTCACCTCTATTGACCTCTCCGAGGCATATTTACACATTGCAATTCGTCCCTCCCATTACAAGTTTCTCCGCTTTTCCTACAATAAACAGCATTTCCAGTACGTTGTGCTTCCTTTTGGTCTGTCCTCCGCCCCCAGAGTTTTCACCAAGGTTTTGGCGGCTCTCGCTGCCCACCTGCGATCCTTCCCTGTCCGTCTCCACTGTTACCTGGATGACATCCTCATCCTCTCCTCCTCAAGAGTCCACGCCCAACGAGATACTAAATTGACCCTTACCACCTTTCAGGACCATGGGTTCATGATTAATTGGAAGAAAAGTCACCTTTCCCCCTCTACCCGACTCACTTGGGGGCAGTGATCGACACCACCCAGGAACTGGTTTTCCTGTCTCCGGACAGGTGGCTCAGTATCCAACAATCCATCAAAGACGTCAGGAGGGCAAGAAAAGTGTCTCTTTTAGAATTGTCTAAACTGTTGGGGAAGCTTATTTCATGTATATCTATTATCCCTTGGGCCCGTTTCCATACCAGGTCCCTTCAATGGTTTCTGCTGCCGCATCAACGTTCAGGAAGGAGCGGGGAGATGGGAGGAGCTTGCGCCGTGGCGATACGGTCTGCAATCGAGCTCTTCGATTGCAGCCGATATCTCCGCCACTGGCCGGTCCAACGGACCTACGCTGTCCCGTAGGGACAGCCATCGTGAAGAGCATATCCTGAGGATTCCGGGGATACCGCAAAATCCCTGGAGAGCCCGGGTGAAGCTCTTCTTGCCAGCGGCGGAGAGGCAGCCCCCATGCTGCTGAGGCCGGGGCGACTCCAGATGGAAAGAGTTTGAGAAAGAGTTTGTCGGTTGGGTGAGAACTTCTTTTTTTTATTTAATTTTTTGAATTTGGAAAGTTTACTCTAATTATCTGAAGAAACCTGTGTGATTTTTGTTTTGTTTTTTGACAAAATTGATTTAGCGGCGTTTTTTTAGGGAAACGTCAAAGAGAGAATCCATTTTTTCTTTTCTTTGCTTCCGGACTCTATTGTTACTTATTGGATAACTGGACTGTTTTCTTTTTTCTATATATTCATATGTTTTATTCTTCTTCTGGACTTTTTATTTTTATTTTTTCTGGGCTAGAGGCTTCTCTTGATTTTGTTTGATTTTTCGGTTTTTGTTTTGTGTATTGCAAGCCGGCTTTCCCTTAAGAGAGGAGGGGGGAAAGTGAGAACTATGATACTTTGTAACACTGCCACCTAGAGGCTCGGAAATATTTAAAAAAAAGAAAAATAGACTCTTCTTCTCAAGGACATCCCCTGATAAGATAGAGGAAAGCACTTTGTGGAATATTATTACAGGTGTCTTTCTGGATATACATGGCTCAGCTTTGAAGCTTGTGGGAAAGAGAAGGGAGTTATAATTAGAGCCTTGGATAATTAAATAGAGTGCAGTGTTGTTGTTTTTTTTGAGTTCTGCCAACCCCTTCACTAACATCAAGGTCCTGACTTTTAAGCTTGATTTATTTGCAAAGGGAAGCCTCTGAATTTCTTTTTTCTACTTATATTTTATTTTGATTTAACTGATTTTATTTTTTCTTTTGCCTATTTGGATCCTGTTTTCTCTTTTTTCCTTTTTTTTTTTTTAATGTACATTAGCGGACTATTTCTTTTTCCTTTTTTTAATTGAGGTTTTTTCTTTTTTCTTTTTTTTTTTTTTTCTGGCTGGACTAAGGTGTGGAATCTGAAGAAACTTATTTTTCTTGGTTTTTGTTTTGTTTTTTGTTTTTTCTCTTTTTCTTCTTCCCTTCTTCCTTTTTGGCTTTGTCTTGTTTATTATTATTATTGGGTTTTTATTTTTACTGTTACTTTTTTTTATGGTTTTTTTTTTTTTTTTATTGGACTAAGGTCAGGAAGAATTTGAAGAATTTTTTTTTTCTTTTTTTCTTTTTTTCTCTCACTTTTGGCTTTTTTATTGTTGGCCTTTTTACCTTGGATTAAAATTTCATATTTTTTTCTCTTTTTTTTGTGGATTAAAATTTGAAAAAACTTGAAGAGTTGGAACCACTTAAAATGAGTAAGAAATTTATATCTTCGGGTGCCTCTATGTCTGCTTCTGCCTCCCCACCATCTGGACAGCGTTCAATTCAGACATTGTTAAAGCAAGATAAAGAGAAAGAAAAAGAACAAGAAAGAGTATCCTTCCAGATGATTATGCAAGGAATTCAAGATCTTAAGGTAAAAATGGATACTATTGAACAAAGAACAGGTAGGATGGAACAGATGATGGAAAAATATGAAGAGAGACTCCAAAATGTTGAAGAGGGAGGCAAACAAAGAGAGGAGAAAATTGGAAATATCGACAATAGATTAACAGCGATTGAACAAGAAAAAAGTGAGATGTTGAAGTGGGAGTTGGATAGATCAGAATTTTATCTTAGATTCCAAAATATAGAAGAAGAAAAAGGACAAGATTTGGTTGCGATAATGGTAGGAATCTTGGCGGAGGCGCTCGAGATAACAGAAGAGAAGATGATGGATGGAATTGATGAGATATATCGAGTTTTTACAAGATATGCGATGAGAAATAACCTACCCAGAGAAGTTCATATTAGATTTATTAAAAAATCCTTGAAGACACAAATATTGCAAGTAGCAAGAGAGAAGCCACTGAAATACAAAAGTAAAGAAATTTTGGTTTTAAAACAAATACCTAGAAGAGTGAGAGAGATGAGAAGAGAATACCGATTCCTGACTAAAAGGTTATTGGAAAAAGAGGTGTCTTACAGGTGGTTGATTCCAGAAGGATTGATGTTTACGTGGCAGGAACAGAGACATAGAATTGATTCAATTGAGAAAGCAGAACTGTTTTGCGCAGAGGTTTTTGGAGGCAGAGAAGGAGGAGCAGGAAAGGAGGTCCCATCAATTGAATCTCAAGAGGAACAAATGGAGGTTGGAAAAGAAGAAGGTGCAGTAGGTGGACAAGTGGATATTAAAGATCAACGTGAGGCAAGACCCACGAGAGTGGTTAAATCTAAATATAAAACATAATTATGGAAGAAAAAAAATTGATTACAATGAATATAAATGGACTGAATTCAGCTGCTAAGAGAAGGAAGATTTTCCATAAATTAATGAAATTAAGGTTCGACATAATTTGTTTACAAGAAGTTCATATTAAAAAGCAACATGAACAATTGTTATTACAACCAAAATTAGGGAAATTGTTTACCTCTTTGACACAATCCAAGAAAAGAGGGGTGGTTTTATATATTAAAGAGGCCATTCCAGCAAAAATGATTTATACAGATGATGATGGGAGAATATTAATGGTAGAAATAATGGACAATAATAGAAAGATACTTTTGATTGCAATTTATGCACCGAATGATAAACAGGAAGAATTCTATAGAAAATTACATACTAAGACTGCCGAACTTGACTATGCTAATGTAATTATGATGGGAGACTTTAATGGAATTGTGGATAATAGACTTGACTATATTGCAACAACAGTAAAGCATAACAGGAAAACTCTTCCTAAATCCTTTTTTAAAATGATAGATGAATTAACTTTAAAAGACATATGGAGAGAAAGAAATGATAAATCTAAGCAATTTACGTTCTATTCAAATAGGCATCTATCATGGTCCAGACTGGATATGATTTGGATCTCAACAGATTTAATGTCTAGTATTCAAGAAGTAAATATTGAAACAAGTACTTGGGCTGACCATAACCCATTGACAATTGAATGGAAGGGACAAAGGAAAAGATCGAGATGGACATTAAATAATTCTATTTTAAAGGATAAGGAATTTATACAATGGATGGAGAAAGAATTGGCCTTCTTCTTTAAAGAGAACAGAAAAGAAGACACCTCAATACAGAATGTTTGGGACACAATGAAGGCCTATGTTAGAGGCTTGATAATAGACTATACAAGAAAAAAGAACAACAGGAAAAGGCGAACTCTTAAAGCCTTGGATGATGAATATAAGGGACTTGAAAAAGAATTACAGAAAATGCCACACAGAAAAGATGTTAAAATGAAACTGGATATAACTAAACATAAAATGGATTTAATAGAGAAAGAAGAACTGGCACAGAAAATTAGGAATGCTAAACAGAATTATTTTGAGGATGCAAATAAGCCAGGTAGATGGCTAGCATACAAATTGAGAAAGGAGAAAGAGTCGAGGAAAATACCGCAGTTAATAGACGACCAAGGTAAAATTTGTTATGGCAGCAAAGAAAAAAAAGAGATTATTTATGATTTTTATAAGCATTTGTATAAGAAAGAAGACATTGACGAGGAGAAAGTTAAACAATACCTACAGAATGCAAATCTACCTAAGATACCTAAAGAGATTGAAGAAATGCTAGAAAGTAATATAACAATGATGGAGTTAAGTCAAGCACTTAAGAAACAAAATAATGGAAAGGCACCAGGTCCAGACGGGTTTCCTGTAGAATTTTATAAAATCTTTCAAGAATCACTGTGTATTCCACTGTTAGAAGTTATGAATGAAGTTATGTTAAAAAAGATGATACCTAAAACATGGTCAGAGGCTTACATTACACTTATTCCAAAAGAGGAGGCGGACCTACTGCAAATCAAGAATTATAGACCGATTTCTTTACTAAATGCAGATTATAAAATTTTTGCTTCAATATTAGCAGAAAGACTTAAAAAGTACTTGAATAACTTTATCCACCCAGACCAAAATGGGTTTTTGCCAAAGCGACAAATCAGAGACAATATGAGAGTAATTCTGGACACCCTGGAATACTATGAGGCACATCCTGAAAAGCAAATGGCTTTGATATTTTTAGATGCTCAAAAGGCATTTGATAACGTGAATTGGAGATTTATGTTACTTTTAATGGAACAGATGGGCTTTGCTAGAAGATTTATTCAGGCAATAGAAGCAATTTATAATGAACAAACAGCTAAGGTAATGATGGAGGGAGAATTTACAGATCCTATTAATATAAGAAAAGGCACAAGACAAGGTTGTCCTCTTTCTCCCTTGATATTTGGGCTGGCATGCTTTTTTATGGTACAAGGGAACTAAAACACAGGGGTATTTTAGAAGGCATTATATACGGGAGTCTCTGTGGTTGAATTGGGAGAAGATAAAAAAACAGTGTTATTTGAAAATTCCAGTTTGGTTATCGACGATAGAAGCGTTTTCTTATCCTATAATCTATAAAAAGGAACAAACAGTTAACTATGGGGAATTATTAGATGAAAAGGGTGAACTTAAATCGATGCAAAAATTGGAAGAACAAGGTATACGGATGAATTGGTTTTCATATTTGCAAATATATTCAAAGTACTATGAGGATTCCAAAGCAGAGGGATTTTATGATAAGCAAACTGACTTGGATAAGATTTTGATGGGTACTGATGAAAAGGTGATTAAAAAATTGTATGGTTATTTATTGCAAATTAAGCTTGAGGAAGAACAAGTTAAAGAAACTATGATTGCGTGGGGGAGGAATTTTGGATATGGGATTGATTTAGAGAAATGGCAGAAATTATGGTCGCAAAATTATAAAATGACAATGTCTACAGCCTATAAAGAAAACTTGTATAAGATGTTTTACAGGTGGCATTTTCCCCCGACAAGGATAGCAAGAATGTTTAAGAACAAATCCGAAAAATGCTGGAAATGTCATCAGAAACCTGGTTCATACTATCACATGTGGTGGACTTGTGAGGATGCTAGAAAATATTGGACTAAAATCCACATGTGGCTGGAAAAAATGACAAAGAAGCATATAGACTTGAAACCGGAGTTTTTTTTTTCTAACGTTCAGGAAGGAGCAACTCGCGACTCCGGGTCAGAGTTCCTCCAAGAGTTCTCTCATCCCTCCTTTGGTGGACCAGGCCGGCCATCAACAAGGGCCACTACTTCAAGGAACCCGACCGGTTAACCATCACCATGGACGCGAGCCTCCTCGGCTGGGGCACTCATGTCCTCTCCATCTCGTCCCAGGGCAAATGGTCGGCAACAGAACAACTCTGCTCCATAAATTGGCTGGAGCTCCACGCTGTCTACCTGGCGCTTCGCAGCTTCCTACCCCAGGTACGCGGGCGTCACATCTTGGTCCTTACAGACAACATCACGGCAAAGGCCCATATCAACAGACAGGGGGGCACTCAGTCAGTAAGGCTCATGAGAGAAGCCAAACGTCTGTGCCGTTGGGTGGAATTGAACCTGTCCTCCATCAAGGCAGACCACATATCAGGGACCCTAAACATCCAAGCAGATTGGCTCAGCAGAGCCACCCTGGACCAAACAGAATGGCACCTCCACCCCTCCCTATTCAGGGAGGCAGTCTCAATCTTCGGCCTCCCCACAGTGGATCTTTTCGCATCCCCCCTCAACGCCCAACTACCGAGGTTCTTTTCCAGGTACCCCTCTCATGGGGCGGAGAACCACAATGCCCTCTGTTGCCCTTGGCTTCCAGGGCTCTTTTATGCTTTCCCCCCCCTTACCATCATCCCCAGGGTGATACACAAGTTGATTCTGGAAAAGGCAGAGATTCTTCTAGTAGCCCCTTATTGGCCCAGACGCCCCTGGTTTGCGGACCTCCGCAACCTCTCGGTGGCCCCTCCCTGGAGAATCCCTCCCGACAAGATCTCCCTGTCCCAGGGCCCTCTGCTACACCCGAACCCCCAATGGCTCCAATTAGCCATCTGGAGGTTGAGCGGGACCGTTTAAAGGGACAGAATTTTTCCAGCCAGGTTATAGACACCATCCTGGCAGCTAGACGGCCCTCGACCACCCGAATCTACAATGCCACGTGGGTCGCCTTTCGTTCTTGGGCCCTCAAACTTCAGATTAATCCCCTTTCTCCCTCCATTGCTCAGATCCTGGAATTTCTTCAGGAGGGCCTCAACAAGGGTCTGTCCACCAACACCCTAAGGCGTCAGGTCGCGGCCCTGGCAACTGTTGTTTCCTCAGATAATGGGGGTCCCATCTCCCATCACCCCCTCATCCGGGCTTTTCTCAGGGGAGCTTCCAATCTCCACCCCCCGACCATACACCGTTTTCCCACCTGGGACCTCAACAAAGTCCTGGTCGCTCTTACCAAGCCCCCCCTTTGAACCCATTAGGGAGGCTTCTTTACAGTTTCTCACTCTCAAAACTGTCTTTCTCGTGGCCATTACATCCGCCCATCGGATCTCGGAAATGGCAGCCCTTTCCATCAGACAGGACCTATGTATCTTTCATTCTGACAGAGTTGTCCTCCGACCTGACCCTACCTTCCTCCCTAAAATAAACTCAGCATTTCACAGAGCTCAGGAGCTCATCCTCCCAAACTTCTGCCCCAACCCCTCTCGAGAGAGGGAGAGACAGTGGCACACCCTTGACGTAAGGCGCGCCTTGAGAGTATATATCAAGCGCACCCAGCCCTTCCGCAAGTCGGAGGCCTTATTCGTCTCTTTTCAGCCTACGTCTCTCGGCCACAAAGTGACTCCCACAACCGTGGGCCGCTGGATTAAGGCCGCCATCGCTAGGGCCTACCAGGCACAGTCCCTCCCTGTTCCTTCTGGCATGACCACCCATTCTACTAGAAGTGCGGCTACCTCCGCTGCATGGGCCACCCAAGCTTCAATAACCGATATCTGCAGGGCTGCCACCTGGGCATCCCCATCCCCTTTTATCAAACACTACAAGATCGACGTATTCGCCTCTGCTGAGGCTTCATTTGGCAGGCAGGTCCTTCAGCGGGTCCTTGAGGTTCCAGGGGAGATTCCACACCAGACGGGAACCCGCCCGCAGGACTCGCCAAGCTTTGGTATGTCCCATCCTGGACGCTCGTAGCAGCTCTATGGAGAAGGGGCGTTGGTTCTTACCTGATACGCTTCTTCTCGTAGAGCTGCGTAGAACGTCCAGCCCCACCCGTTAGCCCGTCTGGTGGGGAATCTCGTTTTTCGGCCAAGCAAACTAATACTTCTTAGTCAGGATGAGAATAGGGCCTTCCTTCTCGTCTTCGCAAAACTGGGGAACGCCGAGGACCACGTGATGGAGAGAGGTGTTCCTCAATTTCAAGCTCAGCCTGTGAGAGCCGAGACTGGAGCACCTCTCATCCTGGACGCTCTACGCAGCTCTACGAGAAGAAGCGTATCAGGTAAGAACCAACGCCCCTTCTATAAAGATTCAAATAACCTCTGCTCTCAGCTGTTTAGTTCTGATTGTGATGAAACACCAGGGGTTATGCATAATTGCTCATTTCACTAATAGAAATCAGGGAGCTGACTTGCAAAAAAGAATGGAGTGCTATTGGCACAGAACATAATTAGTCTTAAAACAGGTGTGGGAAAATTACATTCTGCAGACTAACTGTGGCCCACAAACACTTACAGATCTCCAAGAGTTGAAATGTTATGTAACTTTTAAGAAATTTACTAAAATTCCCTGTCCCCTGAAGAATAGTCCTTACAGTATTTAACTAAGGCTAATTTCTGCAATTTTAAATTTTCAATAAACCTCCAAAATAAAACTGTTATACAATTTGAGACTATGAGAAACTGAAATTGCTTCTCAAATCAGTGTTTAGCCTGGAGTTCCAATACAGATTCTGGACAGATTCTGCCTAGGTTTTGGGACACAGCACAATGTATGGGTACCATTTACTGGTGTTGGGGCTGTTAAAAGAATTCACTAGGAAGAATTCACAGGTCAGGCATTAAGATATCTCTAAATAGTCACAAACCCCCCCTCATGTGGGCCAGACTCACCTTCTTAACCCTAGGATCTTTGCTTTAAACCAAGGATTTTCAAACTTGGCAAGTTTAAGACTTGTGGACTTCAATTTGCAGAATTCCTGAGCTAACATGACTAGAAGAGGAATTCTGGGAGTTGAAGTCCACAAGTGCTATCCTTTTTTTACCATTACTCACAAGTTATATAAATTCCCACCTTATCGATCTAGCTTGTGCTTACATAGTATCAATTATTAAACATTCATTTGGCTATTTTTCCATTATTTTATATGAGATATTCTAATTTTCATTATGATTTAATCTTATACATTCATCCAATGGTTATATATTTTATATTGTATTCTATATCAATCTATTAACTTTTATTGTAAGGCTTAGTAGTCTATTTCTTTACCGTGTCTTTTTATCTAACCATTGATAAAATAAATCCCATATCATATAAAATTGTTTATCCTCTTGTTCTCTAATTTCAAATGTCAATTTACTCATTTCGGCACAGTCCATGGTTTTCTTAATAATTTCCTCCTGCATAGGTATTTTTTCATTTTTCCAGTTCGTAGCAAATACAATTCTAGCCACTGTTAAAACATTTACAATCAAATATTTCAATTCTTTACAATATATTTCCGGTATAATTCCCAATAAAAATATCTCAGGTTTAAAGTCTATGTGTTGTTTTGACATTTTTTCCAACCATGTGTGGATTATAGTCCAATATCTTTTTGCATCCACATGTATGGATGTATGTGTGGATTATAGTCCAATATCTTTGTCCACCACATGTGGTAATATGAACCAGGTATCTGATGACATTTCCAACATTTATCCAATTTATCTTTGAACATCTTGGCAATTCTCATTGTGGGTAAGTGCCACCTGTAAAACATCTTATACAAATTTTCTTTATATGCAGTTGACATTGTCATTTTATAATTTTGAGCCCACAATTTTTGCCATTTATCTAAGTCAATCCTATATCCGAAATTTCTCCCCCATGCAATCATTGTTTCTTTTACTTGTTCTTCCTCTAATTAAAATTCTAGCAAATGTCCATAAAGTTTTTTGATTACTTTTTCATCAGTACCTGTCAAAATTTTATCTAAATCAGTCAACTTGTCATAGATATCTTCTGTTTTAACATCTTTATCAAATCTAGATTGTATTTGCAAATATGAAAACCAATTCATTTTTACACCTTGTTCTTCCAATGCTTGCATAGATTTAAGTTCACCCTCTTCATTTAATATCTCACCATATCTAACTGTTTGTTCCTTTTTATATATTATTGGATAGGAAAAAGCTTCAATAGTAGATAACCATAGTGGAATTTTTAAACAATATTGCTTTTTTATCTTGTCCCAGTTTAGAAACAATGCTTCTCGAATATAATGTCTTCTAAAATACCCCTGCGTTTTAGTTCCCTTATACCAGAGGAAGGCATGTCACCCTAACAGCAAGTCATGTTTTAACTTGCTCTGGGTCTGGGTCCTCCTTCGGTACAAGTGTGATATATGCTTCTGACCATGTTTTGGGTATTCTCTTCTTCGTCATAACTTCATTCATAATTTCTAATAAGTGAAGATTCAATGTTTCCTGGAATGTCTTATAAAATTCCACTGGCAAACCGTCTGGACCTGGTGCTTTCCCAATGTTTTGCTTTTTTAAAGCTTCTGTTCATTGTTATGTTACTTTCAATTTGCTTCCTGTAAGTATTGTTGAATTCTTTCTTCATGAACATTCTCTTGATGGTACAGTTTTTCATAGTAATCTTGAATAATTTTTTTCTCCTCCACATTTCCATAGCATACATGTCCTTGTTCATTTATCAATTGATTTATCCTTACCAAGTCTCTTTCCTTTCTCAATTTATATGCTAGCCATCTGCCTGGTTTGTTTGCATCTTCAAAATAGTTCTGCTTAGTATTTTTAATTTTTTGTGCTATTTCTTCTTTTTCCATTAGCCCCATTTTATGTTTAGTTATATCCATTTTAATTTTAATGTCCTTTTTTGTGGAAATTTCTGTAGTTCTTTTTCCAACTTCTTGTAGTCATCTGCCAATATTTGAAAGGCTTTTTTTTCTGTTTTATATTTCTTTTCCTTGTATAGTCCATTATCAAGCCTCTTGCATAAGCCTTCATCGTGTCCCAGAGGTTCTGTAATGATGTATCCTCTTTTGTTTTTTCTTTAAAGAAAAAAGTCAATTCTCTCTCACTTTTCTGTTTAAAGTCTTTTTCCTTTAATATCGTATTATTTAAAGTCCATCTAGATCTCCTTTTTTGTCCTTTCCATACAAATGTTATTGGATTGTGATCTGCCCAGGTACTTGCTTCTATTTCAGTGTCTTGTATGTTAAAAAACAATTCTGTTGACATCCATATCATATCTATTCTAGACCACGATGCATGTCTATTTGAATAAAAGGTATATTGTTTATTTTCCGCATTTCTCTCTCTCCATGCATCTTTTAAGTTTATCTCATCTACCATTCGAAAAAAGGATTTTCACAATGTCTTTCTAGCTTTCTTTGCTGTTTTTTGTGTTTTATAGTCCAATTTGTCATTTATTATTCCATTAAAATCTCCCATCAGACAGATATTAGCATAGTCCAGTTCAATTATTTTCTTATGTAATTTCCTGTAAAAATCTTGATTATCATTTGGGTCATAAATTGCTATTTAAAGTATCTTTAGATTATTGTCTCCACCATCAAAATCCTTCCATCATCATCTATATATATTTGTTCTGCAGGGATTGTATCTCTAATGTATAATACCACTCCTCTCTTTTTACACTGTGTCAATGCTGTAAATAATTTCCCTAGTTTTTGTTGTTTCAATATATAATCAGGTTGTTTTTTAATATGTACTTCTTGTAGGCAGATTATATCAAATTTTAATTTCTCTAACTTGTGAAATATTTTTCTTTTTTTAATAGCTGAATTAAGCCCATTTATATTAATTGTAATAGTTTTTTCTCATCCATTTTAGACTTTATAAGAAGGATTTGTTGCTCTAGTAGATCTTGGTTCTTGTTGCTCTCTGGGTACACCACCTACGGCTCCTTCTTTTTTTTCAATTACTGCTGTACATTCCTCTTGAAATTCAATTAATGACTCTTCTTTTCCTATATCTTCCTCCCTTCCTCTAAAATATTCCAGATAGAATAACTCAGCTTTTTCAACTGTATCAATTCTGTGTCTTTGTTCCTGCCAGGTAAACATGAGACCTTCTGGTATCAGCCATCTGTAATTTGTTCCTCTCTTCAGTAACTCCTTGGTCAAGAATAAATATTCTCTTATCTCTCTCACTCTTCTCAGTACCTGTTTCAGTACCACTATTTCTTTATTTTTGTACTTTAGTGTTTTTTCTCTTGCCGCCTGCAGTATTTGTGATTTTATTATTTTCTTAGTAAATCTGATATGAACTTCTCTTGGCAGTTTATTTCTCATCGCATATCTTGTATAGACACGAAAAACCTCATCCATTCCATCCATCATCTTCTCTTTAGTTACCTGTAATGCCTCTGCCAGGATTTCTGTCATCATTTCAACAAGGTTTTCACCCTTTTCTTCTTCTATATTTTGAAATCTAAGATAGAATTCTGATCTATCAATTTCCCATCCCAATGATTGCAGAGATCTGCCCTTATCTCTTTCCACTTCACTCAGTCGGGTATCCATATCTCCAATCTTCTTATTTCTTTGTACATCTTGTTCTTCAATTTTCTTGATTCTGTCCTTGTATTGCATCATCATCTGTTGAATATTTTCAATTTTCTCATCTGTCTTTTCAGTTCTTTGCTCAATGTTCTCCGTTCTCTTTTCAATATTATCTGTTTTTACTTGTATCTTTTGAATTCCTTGCATAATCATCTGCAATGTCACTTCTTTCTCCTTCTCTTGTTGTAACATCACGTGGATTGATCATTGTCCTCCAGATGGTGAGGAGGAAGAAGTCAGGATTGAAGAAGCTGAGGCTTTCTGCTCATCTTAGAGTACTTAATAGAAAAATTGAGAAGAAAAAGCAAGAGCAGCCAACTGCCACTCCAGTTTTAAAAAAAGCAAAAAAAAAAAAGGGGGAAGGGAAGGGAAAAAATCTTCAGTCACTTGAATACCTTAATACAATTGGCTCCAGTTATGTAGAAAAAAAGGAAAAAAAGAACAAAAAATAAAATGGAGAAAAGATGAAAAAATAAAAAAAATTAGGAAAAAAATTAAAAAGAGAGAAATCTGTATATTCCCCTTGCTAAAAAGGTAAAACAAAGGGAGGAGGGAGGGGAAAAAGTAGTCTTATTCTTGCATCAAAGGACTCAAGTCCAGATATAAAAATCCAACTGGGGGGAGGAGTAGAAAACAAAGGAAAGAGAAAATGCAATTCTGTCAGTAAGCAAAGCACTGCCACTATATGTTCAAGGCTCTTTACTAAATCAAAAAACAAAATTTCCAGTTCTCTTTTCAAGGTCACTTCAATCTTCTTTTTTCAATTTCAAATCCAGATTCCAGCTATCAGTAGTTCCACAGAAGAGCACCTGCAAACAATCTACATGCTCTTCCCACTATCTTTTCAATGAAAAGCACAGTCTTTGAATGTAATACCAAATGTATCAACAAGAAAGAAAGGAAAACAATGTATCCAAGCCTCCAGGTGGCAGCGCTACTTATTTCCCTTTCCTTTTCCTTCCCCTCTTAATATTAAAACCAGGAATAAAAAATAAATAAAAAGAATCTAAAATTATTAAAGAGAAAAAAACGAGAAAAAAAAACCTTTTCCAAAGAGTTATTTTGAAAGGAAAAAATAAAAATTAAAAAGGAAAGACCAGTCCAATTTAAAAATTGAAAAGTTTTTACAAAATCCAAAGTTCCAATAAAAAGAAAGAAAAAACCTTCAGGTTTAATTTGTGTTTACTCTCACCACTTGAGTACTTTTATCTTTACTTTTAAATTTAATTTTTAGTCTTTTAGGGTGTTTTCTCCAGGAAAAAATAAGTAGAAAATTATCTCACCAAACCGACACTTTCCTTCCAGTTTTCTTCCATTCTGGAGCTGTCCCAGCTTCAGCAGCTTTAATGGCTGCCTCTCCACCACGGGAAAAAAGGGCTTCTCCTGGATCTACCAGGGACTTTGCAATGTCCCTGGGATCAACAGGATGTGCCCTTCTCAGTCACCATCTCTATGGGATGGCTTAGGTCCGTTGGGACCGTCCTGCAATGGAGATATCAGCAGTGATCTTAGAGTTTGAAGATCGCATGCTGTACCGCCGCGACGCCAGCTCCGCCTTCTCGGGTTTTTGTTTGAATATGAGGAGAAATCACTTAAGCTCTTCTGCACTCAATATGGGATTTGGGGGGCAATGAGGATGAACTTTCTGTGTCTTCACCATTCATGTGAAGACACATATGCTTTAATATTTTCTCTGGCTTGTTCTAGATAACCCTTATAATTAATTTCAACTATGACACACCTCTGCCAGCTTTTGTACCAGCAGTTGTTTCAAACTTTTAAAAAGCATTGGTAAAATTAAAAATTATGCTGCTCTTACAACCTTGATTCCTTTTTATTAGCTCAGCTTTTAAGTTTGCAAACCTGATAGCAGGATTTGTGTCTTTTTTGGAAACTTTAACTCTACAGAAAGTATATTAAAAGTATAAATAGAAATAAATACACATGATATCATTTCTAAAAAAGATATCAACATAGGTAAATTATTATAAAATTTAAATTAATGTAAAAATAAAGATAATGCCTGAATATATTGATTGATTGATTATATGCTATCAAGTCATTTTAGACTCCTAGTAGCCATAAAGATTTTTTTCAAGATGATCTTACTCTGTTCTTTCATGTCTCACAACCTTTTTTAAAAAAAGTTTTATTGATTTTAATAACAAACAAAAACACATAAAACATAAAAACATCATCCTCCTTCGTAGATTTACAAACAGTGTATCGGTTGGTTTACCCCTTTTTTGTGCATCCATTTCCTAGTCGCCATTATAGTTATATTACATAATAACTCATATTATCAATCAACAATTATATAACCTAATATCATTACTGAACAATCATTTGACTATAATTTTGTTAATTCATACTTTAACGAGATAACTATAATTTACTTAATTTATTTTACAACGAATCATAAAATCATACCAAGTCTATTTTAATAAAATTTTATAAAAATAGTATAAAGAAAAAAGAAAAAAAAGGAAGTATATATTCATTATATCCTAAGTTTCTAAATATTCTATTATTATATTTTATTATCTAACCATTGATAAAAAAGGTCCCAAACTTCATAAAATCGTTTATCTTCTTGTTCTCTAATTTCAAATGTCAATCTACTCATTTCAGCACATTCCAATATTTTCTTGATAGTTTCTTCCTCTGATGGAATTTTCTCACTCTTCCAATTTTTAGCAAATACAGTCCTAGCCGCTGTTAATACATTTACAATCAAATACTTCAAATTTTTATTATATGTATCAGGTAAAATTCCCAATAAAAAAATCTCTGGTTTCAAATCTATATGTTTCTTTGTCATTTTTCCAACCATATGCGAATTTTAGTCCAATATTTTCTAGCGTCCTCACAAGTCCACCACATATGGTAATATGAGCCAGGTATCTGATGACATTTCCAGCACTTTTCAGATTTATTCTTGAACATTCTTGCTATTCTTGTTGGGGGAAAATGCCACCTGTAAAACATCTTATACAAATTTTCTTTATATGCTGTTGACATTGTCATTTTATAATTTTGAGACCACAATTTTTGCCATTTCTCTAAATCAATCCCATATCCAAAATTCTTCCCCCATGCAATCATCATTTCTTTAACTTGTTCCTCCTCTAGTTTAATTTCCAGCAAATAACTATATAATTTTTTGATCACTTTTTCATCAGTACCTGTCAAAATCCTATCTAAGTCGGTCAATTTATCATAAAATCCCTCCGTTTTAGAATCTATAAGATACCTTGAGTGTATTTGCGCATATGAAAACCAATTCATCTTTATGCCTTGTTCTTCTAGCTTTTGCATCGTTTTAAGTTCACTCTTTTCATCCAATATTTCCCCATATCTAACTGTTTGTTCCTTCTCATATATTATAGGATAAGAAAAGGCTTCAATAGTTGATAACCAGACTGGGATTTTCAAATAACATTGTCTCTTAATTTTCTCCCAATTCAACCATAAAGACTCCCGTATATAATGCCTTCTAAAATAGCCCTGCGATTTAGTTCCCTTATACCACAGAAAAGCATGCCATCCCAGTAATAAATCATGTCCTTCTAGTGTCAACAATCTAGTCTTTTGTAATGTTATCCATTCTTTAGCCCACATCAAGTTTGCAGCTTGATAGTACAACTCCCAATTCGGAAGGCCAAATCCTCCTCTAATTCTAGCATCTTGTAGAAGTTTTAATTTTATTCTGGCTTTCTTACCTTGCCATATATACTTCAACACAATTTTATTTAATTCTTCAAAATAATCTTTGCCAAGCCTAATTGGTATTGTTTGGAACAAATATAAAATTCTGGGTAAAATATTCATCTTGATTGTTGAAATTCTACCTATCAATGACAATTGTAGGTTTTCCCATTTCTTCAGATCAGATGCTATCTGTTGTTTAAGTTTAATATAGTTATTCTCTTTCAGTGTGATACATCTTGACGTCAAATGTATCCCCAAATATTTAACCTTGTTCGTAACTTGAATTTTCAATAAGTCTGCCAGTTCAACTCTTTGTTTTAATAACATATTCTTTGTCAGAATCTTTGTTTTATCTTTAATTATTTTCAAACCAGCCATCTCACCGTACGTCTCTATCTTTTCCAATAGTTTTAAAGCTGTCTCTAGAGGATCTTCCAGAATAAAAACCAAGTCATCCGCAAAGGCTTGCAATTTAAATTCCTCCTTCTTGACTTTCATTCCTTTTATATTTTGATCCTCTCTAATATTTCTATTCAACACTTCCAAAGTCAGTACAAATAGCAAAGGTGATAATGGGCATCCTTGTGCCTTTTCTTATATTAATAGAGTCTGTAAATTCTCCCTCTATCATTACTTTTGCCGTTTGCTTATCGTATATGGCTTCTATTGCTTGAATAAATTTTCTAGCGAAGCCCATCTGTTCCAATAATAGCAACATAAATCTCCAGTTCACATTATCAAATGCCTTTTGGGTATCTAGAAATATCAAAGCCATTTGTTTTTCAGGATGTGCCTCATAATATTCCAAAATGTCCAGAATTACCCTCATGTTGTCTTTAATTTGTCTCTTTGGCAGGAATCCATTCTAATCAGGATGAATAAAATTATTTAAGTATCTTTTGAGCCTTTCTACCAAGATTGAAGCAAAGATTTTATAGTCTGCATTCAATAAAGAAATAGGTCTATAGTTCTTAATTTGTAATGGATCAGCCCCTTCTTTTGGAATAAGTGTAATATAAGCTTCTGGCCATGTTTTAGGTATTTTCTTATTTAACATAACTTCATTCATGACTTCTAGCAGTGGAATGCTCAACAATTCTTGTAGTGTTTTATAAAATTCTGCCGGAAGCCCATCTGGACCTGGTGCTTTTCCATTATTCTGTCTGTTGAATGCTTCAGTTAGTTCCATCATTGTTATAGTGCTTTCTAACATTTTTTCAGTCTCTTCAGATATCTTAGGTAAGTTAGCATTTTGTAAATAAAGTTTAATTTTTTCCTCATCAAAATCCTCCTGTTTATATAGTTGTCCATAAAAGTCTCAAATAATTACCTTTTTCTCCTTATTACCATAACACATTTGACTTTGGTCATCTATTAGCTGTAATATTTTCCTAGATTCTTTCTCCTTTCTCAGTTTATATGCTAACCATCTACCTGGCTTATTTGCATCTTCAAAATAGTTCTGTTTAGCACTTCTAATTTTTTGTGCCAGTTCTTCTTTCTCTACCTGACCCATTTTATGTTTAATTATATCCATTTTAAGTTTAATATCTTTTTTCGGTGGCATTTTCTGTAGCTCTTTTTCAAGTCTTTTATACTCATCCTCTAAAGCCTTAGAGGCTAACCTTTTCATGGTATTTCTTTTCCTTGTATAGTCTATTATCAAGCCTCTAACATATGCCTTCATTGTATCCCAAACATTCTGCATTGAAGTATCTTCTTTTTTATTTTCACTGAAGAAGAAAGCCAATTCTTTGCCCATCCATTGTGTGAAATCTTTTTCCTTTAAAATGGTATTATTTAATGTCCATCTAGATCTTCTTCTTTGTCCTTTCCATTTAATTGTCATTGGATTATGGTCTGCCCATATACTTGTTTCAATATTTATTTCTTGAATATTAGATATTAATTCTGTTGAAATCCAAATCATATCTATTCTGGACCATGATAAATGTCTATTTGAATAAAAAGTATATTGTTGAATTTTACCATTTCTTTCTCTCCATATATCTTTTAAATTTAATTCATCTATCATTTTGAAAAAGGATTTAGGGAGAGTCTTTCTATTTTGTCTTGATGCTGTCGCTGTATAGTCCAATTTATTATCTACAATTCCATTAAAATCTCCCATCATAACTATATTAATATAGTCCAGTCCAATTGTTTCCATATGTAACTTTTTATAAAATTCTTCTTGTTTATCATTCGGGGCATAGATTGCAACCAGGAGTGTTTTTGTATTGTTATCCACTATTTCAACCATTAATACTCTTCCGTCTTCATCAGTATAAATCAGTTTTGCTGCAATAGTTTCTTTAATGTACAAGACCACTCCTCTTTTCTTACAATGAGTCAGAGAAGTAAAAATTTTCCCCAATTTTGGTCGTATCAATAATCTTTGATGTTGTTTTTTAATATGTACTTCTTGTAAGCAAATTATATCAAATTTTAACTTCTCTAATTTATGGAAAGTTTTTCTTCTTGTAGTAGCTGAGTTCAGTCCATTTATATTCATAGAAATCAATTTTTTTTCCTCCATGATTATATTTGTATTTAGGTCTAACAGCTCTCGTGGATCTTACTTCACATTGTTCTTTGGTCTCCATTTGTCCACTTGCTGCACCTTCTTCTTTTCCCTTTCCCATTTGATCCTCTTGAGGTTCAGTTGAGATGCTCTCTTTTTCTGTCTCTATTTCTCTTCTTCTAAAAAATTCATTGTAGAATATTTCTGCTTTCTCAATTGAGTCAATTCTGTGTCTCTGTTCTTGCCATGTAAACGTTAATCCTTCTGGAATCAACCATCTATAATTCACCTCCTTTTTCAATAACATTTTAGTCAAGAATCGATATTCTCTTCTCATCTCTCTCACTTTTCTGGGTACTTGTTTTAAGACCACAATCTCTTTGTCTTTATATTTCAACGCCTTGTCTCTTGCCATTTGTAGTATTTGTGTTTTAATAGTCTTTTTAGTAAATCTGACATGGACCTCTCTTGGTAGCTTGTTCCTCATCACATATCTTGTGAAGATGCGGTAAATCTCATCTACTCCGTCCATCATCTTTTCCTCTGTTATTCCCAAAGCTCCAGCCAAGATTTCTATCATTACTGCAGCCAAGTCTTGTCCTTTTTCTTCCTCTATATTTTGAAATCTGAGATAAAATTCTGACCTATCCATCTCCCACTTCAACATCCCACTTTTGTCTTGTTCAGCCATTGTTAATCTGCTATCGATATTTCCAATTGTCTCATGTCTTTATCTTTCTCTTCAATTTTTTGGAGTCTCTCCTCATGTTTCACCATCATTTGTTGAAAATTTTCAATTTTTTCATCAGTCTTCGCAATTCTTTGTTCAATACTCTCCGTTCTTTGTTCAATACTCGTTTTAAATTCTTGTATTCCTTGTATAACCATTGTTAGGTCCATTTGTGCTTTATCTTGCTTCACCATTGTTAAATGGCGAATGATGGGGAGGCAGGAGCAGAAGTTGAAATTTTCCAGAAGGTAAAATTTTCTTACTCATTTGGATAGCTCAGGATCTTTAAGCTCCTTTAATCCAGTTAATAAGGTAGCCAATTATAATCCAATTGGAAAAAAGAAAAACATAAGAAAAAACCAATAAAAAATAAAAAGCCCAAAATTAAAAAGAAAAAAAAGTTAAAAAGAAAAAAGAGGAAATTCTTCAGGTTTTTCTAAACCTTAATCCTATTGTGGGATAGTCAGTTATGATTCAAAAATAAAAAGATAAAGAAAAAGAGAGTAAAACCCAATAATATTAAAAAGTAATAATAGAAAAAAAGAAGAAAAAAAAATTCTTCAGGTTCTTCACACCTTAATCCGATTGGGAGGTCTCAAAAAATAAAAAAAATGACCATAGAAGTAAATCAAAAATGAAAATGGAAAAGGCAAAAATCCCAATAAGAAAAAGAAAAGAAAAGTATTCTGAGGCTTTCCCTTTAAGAAGAAAAAAATAAAATAAATAAATAAATAAATATACAAATATTACAAGATACTGTGGGATTGAAGAGGAGGGATAGAACAGCTAAAAGAAAATAAAAAAAGAAGGACACTGCATCTTATTTAATTATCCAAGGCTCTTATTATGGCTTCTCCCCAAATTTCAAAGCTAAGCTTCAAATGCTCAATGATAGTAGAAGTCACAAAGAACACCTGTAAAAACATTCTCCAGTGTTCTTCCCTCTATCTTATCAAGTTCCAGTGTCCTTGAGAAAGGATTTTTCACAGTCCTCTCAACTTCCAATAAAGTATTTTCAAGCCTCTAATTGGCAGTGTTACAAAGTTTCTTTAATCCACTCCCCCTTCTTTCCCAGAAAAAGCCTAATAGAAAAAGAAAATATACATATATACATATATACACACATATATACATATACATATACATATAAATTACTAAAGGGAGCCTCTATTCTGAAAACTATAAACCAGGGGTGTCCAACCTTGGCAACTTTAAGACTTGTGGACTTCAACTCCCAGACTCCACAAGTCTTAAAGTTGCCAAGGTTGGACACCCCTGCTATAAACAGTCAAAAGGGAGAAAAAAAGGAATAGATGAATATAAGAAAGAAAACCAGTCTAGTTGCAATTACTAGATCGCAATGGAAGTTCAGTGAAAACAAAAGTAAAAGTAAAAAGCCAAGCCTCGCTTTGACATTTCTCTTTTAAAAATCACCGCTAAGTCAATTTTGTCAAGTCTTACAGATTTCTTCTCATTCTAGAGTGTCCCTCCACCCAGTGGCAGATTAAGGCTCACTGGTGCCCTAAACACTGACAAATCTTGGTGCCCCCCTCCTTTGTACATACTTTTACAAATGAAGCCAAGCTTAGGCTACTTAAAAGTTTTTGTGGTGCTCCCTTTGGGCCTGGTGCCCTAAGCATGTGCTTAGTCTGCTTAATGGTTAATACATCATTGCCTCCACCTAATTGCATGTCGATTTCTTCTCTTTCCTTTAACTTTTCCCTTCATTACAGCCTTTTCCAGAGAATGGGTATTCACATAATGTGTCCAAACTAAGATAATTTCAGCCTGGTTATTTGTGCATCAAGTGAGAAATTGAGGTTGATTTGTTCAATGATCAATTGATTTGTTTTCTTGGCTATCCACAATATTCTCAGGAGTCTTCTCCATCACTAAATGTCAAAAGCATCAATGCTCATCAATAGGAAATCCTAGTTTTTAAAAGTCCAACTTTTACTCCATTCACTGAGGTGGTTTTTTATTAAGAGATTTAGATTTAGATTTTTTTAGATTTAGACTTTTTCATTTTGTTTTCTTTTAGCAAGAAATATGGAATTATGGGGGAAATGATAACAAGGGCTAGATCTCCTGCAACTATTGCCACAAAATAACAAGACCTAGATGTTCCTGATTAAATATAGAATGGAAATAACCAATTCCTATTCTAAGAAGCAAGTGAACATGTCTTTGATAGTCAAGTATAGTCACAACATTTTATGAGTTATCTTGAAAAAGATAAACAACCTTTTGAGTATTACAGTAAAGTCTTATTAATAGTGAATGCAGTTTATGATGGTGTGCACAGTGAAAATCCCCTCTCAATTTTCTCTATCTTACACAGCATATTCGAATATAAAGATACATTTTAAAAATAAACTAAATAAATTACTTTAATAGTTTGTTAGATAACTTCATACAGTATGTATCAAATAGTGGCAAAGGAATGTTAGATGTTGCTTATAATCAACAACTATTGCCTTCATGTTTGTAATATAGTGATCTAGAGGAGTTCATGAGCTGAATTAGAAGTCAGCTTATTGTACTATGAACCATTAACCATTAAATATCTTTTAATATCAAGGTGGACAGCATTTTATTAGTGTATATTTAATGCTTGTGTGTACTGACATGTGGTTTTAACTGTGATTACCACAGACAAGCACACATAACACAAACAGTTGGCAGTTCAAAATGCCGCTTTATTGCTCCAAATCTCCCCAAATGCTCCCACATTTCTGACAAGCCCCAGAGCAGAGTGATAACAAATCCCTACACAAATCTCAAGCAGCCTCTGGTGCTATGTGCACCAAGGCTGCCCAGCAATAAATCCAACAGGGCAAATCAAAGTTCAGGAAGCAAAAGATCCAGGTAATTAATCCAGAATGCCAGAAAGAATGCAAGGACTCTTGGAAAGCTCAAAATCAGCACGCAACATTTCAGAAGCTCAGCGTTTGTTCCCAACAAATGCCTCCCCAGGTGTGCCTTGTGAAGATGAGCGGGGCACTCTTCTCCTGAGTAGCCTGCTCAGTCTTTGCTGTTCACACCTTGTCTTGACTCTCCAAGCTCTTGGTCATTGCTCCTCACCTGAGCTCTGTCTCTCATATTCATCCTACCTCTGTTCCTCTCTGCCTACAATCTGTCCTAATCCTGAAAGTCCCTGGCCTTCCCCATTTTCTTCCGAAGACAATGAAGCCACCTCCTCAATCTCTGTCAGCTCAGATTCCAGCTCATCTTCCCCCACAGATTCAGGCTCTGACAGGGGCATGACACTGGCTATAGAGTTGTGTAGATAAGGTAAATTTTATTTCTATGGTTACATATTCAATTTTTATATCCAATTCCTTATCTTAACAGTGCTTTTATACATTTTCTATTTTATTGTATTATTCCAAATATTTATCTCATTATTTAATTCACTTATGATAAGTTCATAATCATTGTACTTTAGTACTTTTTACTGTCACATTTGTATATTTCATCTTAAATTCTAATTAAGAAAGGACACTTCTTCTATAAATTTGTTCCCCCCTGAAATCTCAATATAAGTGCGCCACCTCTAAGTTATAAATTCATTTATTTTCACCCCTTTTAAATCTCATTAAAACATTTAACATTATTACCTAAAACATTAAACTTAATAATCCCTTTAAAACTACATAGCATATACAAATCAGATTCTGCATGATTTTTCTCCTTTTAAATTTCATTAAATTCCGCCCCCCCCAAAAGGATATATTAATCTACTCATTCAAACAGTAAAACAATCCTAAGCCCTAAAGCTAATTCCATTTCAGCTCTCCTCCTATATCATCTCATTTATTTCCATATATTTAATACACATATTCCATTAATTATTCCATTCATATTTAAACCAAAAAAAGCCAACATTCCAATCTTAAAAATATTTCAATATATCTAATATACTTATTCCATTATTTGTTACAATTATCCCTCTACACAAAGAGGAAGAGCATTAGATTCCATTATCCAAAAAATAACAATTCTGTTTTTCCATCTTGTCAGTCTATATGGCCCTATTTCATAACTATAAATTTATTTATATTACCCCTCTGTTTCAAGGGGTAGGTGAGGGTGGAAAGCGAGCGAGGGACAAATGAGCAGGGGAGGATGCTGCCCTTGTAACTCTTTTACTTGCCCATGGTACAAGGTTGGAGGAGGATTGATTGGATCCTTTAGCAGCTTTCAGTTCCTTTCGATTTTTTTTAGACATAGTAGTTCAGGTACATGAGAAGAAGAACCTATTTCCTCATATATATTTAACACCTGCAAAAGCTTCAGTTCTCTTCCTGTTTTTGCATAAGGAACTGTATGACTCCAATGTATTATAGAAGTATAAGAAACACTTGTTTGATTATATGCTCATTATCCAAAATAAATAAATAAATCAGAATCAGTCCTCAATGTTCAGAATCTGCTTCTGTTTGACTAAAGTGTCTCTCAGATTTAGATACTGTGCAGGGATGAAGTCCAATGTTACTCTTAAACACAAATATAATTCATTTAGTAACTATTCCCTGTCATTTATCTTTTTCCAGATTTTAGCCCCGAATGAAAGATAATATTTTTTCCTGTTGGGTTTTGTCTATATGTGTACTTTTGGTTTTTCTTGCCTAAGTGTAGGACTTTACTTTTCTCTATATTGAATTTCATTTTATTAGATATGGCCCAGTGTTCTAGTCTGTCAAGATCCATGTGGATCTTGAGCCTATCTTCTTGGGTGTTAGCTATTCCTGCCAGCTTAGTATTATCTGCAAATTTGGTAAGTTCCCCTTCTATTCCCTCATGTAAGTAGTTAAGATATTGAAGAGTACTGGGCCTAAGACGGAACCTTGTGGCACCCCACTGCTTACTTCCCTCCATGTAGACCCATTAAGGACTACTCGTTGAGTACTGCTTGCCAGCCAGTTGTGAATCCATCTAGTGGTGATGCTATCTATTCCACTTTTTTCTAGCTTACTAAGAAGTAGATTGTGGTCTACTTTGTCAAATGCCTTTCTGAAATCTAAATATATTATATCCACAGTATTTTGCTGGTCTACTAATTTAGCCACTGTGTTGAAGAATGAAATAAGATTGGTTTGGCATGATCTGTTTTTAACAAACCCATGCTGACTGCTAGTTATTACTTTACTTGTTTCTAGATGTTGGCAGATCTGTTTTTTTATTATCTTTTCCAGTATATTCCCAGGTATTGAAGTTAGGCTGATCGATCTATAGTTTCCTGGGTCTGTTTTTTTCCCTTTTTTGAAGATGGGATCCCGGTGCTCCAGGATTTTTGAAAGATATGGTGCAGTGGTTCTGAGATGACCTCTTCCAGCACCTTTAAAACTCTGGGATGTAATCCATCAGGCCCCGGTGATTTCTTTTCATCAAAATCAGACAGGTGTTCTCTTACTATTTTTTTTTGCTTATTTTAACTTTTATTTCTGGTCTGTCTTTTACAGTTATGTTTTTGGTAGGTTGAGCTATAGTTTCTTTTTGCGTGAAGACAGATGCAAAGAATGAGTTAAGCAGTTCTGCTTTCTCTCTGTTGCCTGTTACTTCCTTGCCATCTTCTCTCTTTAGTGGACCGACTGTTTCCTTGATTTTTTTCTTGTTATTTATATGTTGGAAGAAACTTTTTTTTATTATCTTTGACTTTTGTTGTAAGTCTTTGTTTGTTCTGAGCCTTTGCTATCCTGACTTCGTCTTTGCAGATTCTGGCTATCTGTTGATATTCTGCCTTAGTTGTATGTCCTTCTTTCTATTTTTTGTACTTGTCCTTTTTTTCTTTCAATTTGCCAGAGAGATCTTTATGCAGCCATGCTGGTTTCTTCTTGGATTTCTTGTTTTTCTTTCTCAGTGGCATTGTGCTGGTCTGGGCTTCTATGATCATACTTTTTAGAGTTTCCCAAGATTCTTGAATTGTTTTCCCCTTTAGGATTTTCATCCATGGAATCTTTCCCAAGTTCTCTCTGAGTTTATTTAAATCAGCTCTTTTAAATTCCAAGACTCTGGTGTCATTATGTTTGTGTTATGTTGAATGACATAGTCACTCTCACCCAAAGTTCCTGCAGTTTCAACTCCCTCTATCACTTCTTCTCTGTTTGTAAGAATTAAGTCCAATATGGCTGTCCCTCTAGTTTCACCCTCTACCTTTTGGACAACAAAGTGGTCAGCTAGGTTGTTGAGGAACTTATTTGATTTCTCACTTGGTGCAGAATTAGTTTTCCAACTGATATCAGGATAATTGAAATCTCCCATTACTATTGTTGTGTGTTTCCTGCATATGTTTGTTAGTTGGCTGGCAAAAAGGACATCTATTTTTTCTGCTTGATTGGGTGGCCTATAACATACACCTATGGCCATGTCATTCTTTTTTTCTTTTATATTCACCCATATGCATTCTAGGAGGTTTTCATCTTTGGTTTCATGCATTTCTGTAGCAATACAGTGCAACTGTATTATATACATTTACATACAGTGCAACTCCACCTCCTCTTTTATGGGGTCTGGTTTTTTTTTAGTAGTTTGTATTTTCCAGTATGTTCCAGTCATGGGTTTCATTCCACCAAGTTTCTTTTATTCCAACTATATCATATTTACCTTCATGGATTCATAGTTCGAGTTCACCCTGTTTGTTCCCCAGACTTTGTGCATTTGTATATAGGCACTTGAGATCTTTATGTCTGACACTGTTTGCTGTCTACATAACCTATGTTGTGCCTGCCTGTCCCTACTTTCTTGCCACCTGTTTGATTAGTGCACATGGTATGGCACTCATTATTAAATGCTTGGTTTTGGTTGGCATCAAGGTTGATAATCTTATCTGCAGAAACATCTATTTTGCATGCACTGGTGTTGTGACTGGGAGGTTTGACCCTGCTGTGTGCTTTGAGTCTGATGTGTCAGAAGACACAGGTTCGAGTGATGAGGAGGGTTTGGCATTGGTATCTGAGCCTGCTTTAATGGGAGATGCAGACGTGAGCCAGGAGGATGAGGAAATGTTGGAATCACCCTCCACTCCAGAACCTTCCTCATCAATTATACCTCAGGTGTCAGCAGATGATCAGGAGAACGTGCCAGAGCCCTTGGATGAAAATGAAGATCAAACCGAAGAATCTTGGTTTGATGCAAGGAACAGATGTAAGCAGAAACGTCAAGCACAAACTGGAAGGAGACGTCGAATCAGAGACTGAGTAAGAGACTGACACGCCCCTTCAAGAAATATAAGGAGGCATGTTAGCTCTGAAGCCCTGTTCGGATCAACCTTGTTGATTTGTGTTGCAGTTGGACAATTTATCCTGTTTTGGAATTCATCTCTGATTTATAGTGCTGCTCTTTATCTTAATTGGCTGACAGCTTCTGGGAAAACTGCCAATGATGAATTCAGACAAAGGAAAGTTAACTCTGTTGTTTCTGGTCTTTTCTGTTTGTATATTTTCCTTTGGACATTTGGACTCTCACCTCGTGGCCACAGGTGAGACAGAACATTTTTGATCCGAACCTTTAATTCCATTTTCTGACTAAAATGGAGCAAAAACAGCTAGAGCAGCAGCAGCAGCAGATATCTCAACTGTTGCAAGATAACCAGGTTTTGCAGCAACAAGTCACCCAGCTGGTTAACCATCTTATGCTGATGCAAACCTTGGCTTTTGGCACCATCTACGCTCGATGTATGAGGACCCCATAAAAGCTCAGACCGCCGCCAGACACTTAAAGGAACTTCACCAGGGGAAACGCCCATTGCAGGAGTTCATTTCAGAGTTTCGTCTGCTCTGCATGGACTCTGCGTGGAATGAGGCAGCCCACATGGACGCTTTTCAGGAGGATTTGGCAGAAGAAATTCAAGACGAGTTAGTGCATGTGGAGCCGGCTCTAACCCTGGATGCTGTGGTGGTGCAATGTTTGCACATTGACGTCCAGCTTCAACAGCGCAAGACCAGACACCCAGTTCCAGAGCAGCCCTCCCCTTCAAGGCCACAGCAACATCCTGTGCAATCAACACCCCAGGTCTCCCACAGTGCCGTGGCAAGGACTGAGGAACCGATGGAGTTGGGTGCGGTTTGCCCTCATTTGATAGCACAAGAACGCATGTGGAGATTCCAGGGAGGCTTGTGTCTGTATTGTGGGGGGTCTGGACATTTTTCAAGTTGCTGTCCTGGTAAACGAAGGGGGGCACGAAAGCCAGTGCCCGAATCTAATCTTGTACAGTCGGGGAAACAAGGTCAGTCTGGTCTCGGGGAAACTCTAAGCTAGACAAGTATCAAACAACCACCCGAAGTAGCAGAGGAGAACCCTGGTCCTCCCCGACATTTGCTTTTGGACACATGGGTTTGCTTGCAGTCCCGGTCGGAGGGGATTCCTGTGGTTGCGTTAGTGCATTCGGGGTCTACGACCAATTTTATGGACTGGGCTTTTGCAACACATGTTGACATTCCCTTGGTTGCGGTGGAGCCTCCCATTAAGGTGGAAACAATTCATGGGCGGGAACTGCGGGCTGGGCCTATTTGTTTTGCTACTCAGCCGGTATGCCTGGTCATTGGGGATCATGAGGAGGCGATTAGTTTTTACATCACATTGGACTTCCTTCTCCCCTTGGTTCTTGGAACGGCTTGGCTACGGCTGCACAATCCTCAGGTAGCATGGGCACAGAACGCCATATCATTCCCGAGTCTCCAGTGTGTGGACCATCTACGACACACCTGTGCTGGTCAAGACATCGCTGCCCCCGCCGTCTCTGTACCTCCTGAACTATCTGACTTTTCAGATGTTTTTAGTGAGAAGGAGGCGGATCGGTTACCCCCTCATCGACCCTATGACTGTCCTGTGGACCTAATGTCCAATGCTCTGCTACCCAAGGGCTGTCTGTATTCTATGTCTGAGCCTGAATTGGCTGCTCTTCGTGATTTCTTGGACAAGAACTTGGCCCGGGGGTTTATCCGGCCGTCGTCATCTCCTCTTTCCGCTCCTGTCCTTTTAGTAAAAAAGAAGACGGGAGATTTACGTTTGTGTTGTGACTACCGCTGGTTGAACGCTATTACGGTGAAGAATAGTTATCCTTTGCCGCTCATTCCAGAGTTGATGGAGCAGTTGAGGGAGGCCACTATTTTCACCAAGCTCGATCTTTGAGGGGCCTACAACCTGGTGCATGTGCGCAAAGGAGACGAATGGAAGATGGCGTTTGGTACTCGATACGGCCACTTTGAATATACTGTGATGCCATTTGGGTTAACTAATGCTCCTGCGGTCTTCCAGCATTTGATGAATGATATATTACGGGACATGCTTGATCGGTTCATGGTGGTGTACCTAGGCAACATTTTAATCTATTCTAATTCCAAGGAAAGCCACCTTCACCAAGTCTGCCAGGTATTACAGCATCTTCGGGAGCATAAACTCTATGAGAAACTGGAGAAACGCCTCTTTTTCCAGACTTCCATAGAGTTCTTGGGGCATATCATCTCTCCCAAAGGCATTGCCATGGACCCGTGGAAAGTAGAGGCTTTGTGTAGTTGGGAACCCCTCGACGAGTGAAAGATGTGCAACATCTCTTGGGGTTCGCTAAATATTACAGATCATTCATCCCAGGTTTTGCCAAGCTGACAGATCCCATCACCCAGCTCCTTCGCAAGAAGGTCCCATTCCAGTGGGGACCCCCGCAGCAACAGGCCTTTGAGGCCATCTAGAAAGCCTTCATTGCAGAACCGATCTTGAGGCATCCTAATCCCCATCGTCCGTTTGTGGTAGAGATGGATGCATTCAAAGTGGCCATTGGGGCGGTGTTGTTACAAGCCCCAGCGGATGGCGCACCTCTTTTTCCATGCGCATATTATTCACGGAAACTTACTACTTCCGAGTGTAATTATACAATCTGGGAAAAAAAGTTGCTGGCCATCAAGGCTGCGTTTGAGACCTGGCGACATCACCTTGAGGGGGCTCGGCATAAGGTGGAGGTTTGGATGGATCACCGTAATCTGGAGCATTTGACCACTGCTAGGAAGTTGAACCAACGACAGATCCGGTGGTCGTTGTTCTTTGCTAGGTTCAACTTTTCGGTCACTTACATTCCCAGTGGTCAAAATCGGAGAGCAGATGCTCTATCCCGTAAACCGGAATATCTTTGTCTTGAGGACCCCCTTCCTCCACGTACGATACTGCCACCGGAATCTTTGGCTGTTATCCAGGAACCGGTGGATTTAAGGGCTTGGGTATGAGAGGCGCAACGCTTAGACGATTGGTCGCAGCAGAGAATAAGGGAAATTGGACCTGACTCCCCATGGACTCTGGAGGAGGGTTTATTGCGACATCGGGGCTGATTGTACATGCCCACCAGGACACTTAGAGCCCTCATCATGACCCAATGTCATGACAACCCAGCTGCGGGTCATTTTGGGTTCTTCAAAACCCTTCATCTGGTCACAAGGACCGAGTCTGGCATGATGTCTTTGCTTATGTTGCCTCTTGTGTACCGTGTCGGCCAGCAAAAGCTGCGTCGGGTGCGCCTCCTGGCCTTCTTCAACCACTACCGCCTCTGAACAGACCCTGGGGGGGGCAATTTCCATGGACTTTTTAACACACTTGCCCTCTTCGTTGGGTTATACGATGGTACTTGTGGTGGTTGACATGCTCACCAAGATGGCCCATTTCATCCCATGTAGAAAGTTACCATCGGCTCGTGTTACTGCCCGGCTTTTTCTGCAACATGTATTCCGTTTGCATGGCTTACCAGACAGAGTTGTTTCAGATTGTGGTGTCCAGTTCACTGCTCAATTCTGGAAGAACCTAATGAATGCATTACAGGTGCAAGTATGTTTAGCGTCGGCGCACCATCTGGAAACTGATGGCAGGACTGAGAAAGTAATTGGCATCCTCGCCCAATACCTCAGATGTTTTGTTAATCAATGACAAAATGACTGGGTGACCTATCTTCCTTTGGTGGAGTTTGCTTTTAACAATTCTCAGCACACCTCCACCCACATGACGCCTTTTTACGCAAATTTGGGTTACCACCTGAGGTTTTTCCCCTTATCGATCTTGGATTCCCCGGTTCCAGAGATGTGAGAATTTTTATCGGAACTGCATTTGGTTCACCAATTGGTCTCACAACAATTGGAATGGGCTAAGGCGGACTACAAAAGGTTTGCGGATTGTACGCATTGGGCGACACCTCCGCTGGCTGTGGAAGACAGGGTGTGGTTATCCACGAAGCATCTATGGGTCGATTGTCTGATTAAGAAGTTGGGCCATCGCTTCATTGGTCCCTTCCCTACCGAGGCAGTCATCAATCCCGTTGCTTATTGGCTCACCCTACCGCGCTCCATGCGCATTCATCCTGTCTTCCATCATTCCCTTTTGGTACCTGACACCCCATCATGTACTCCCCATTCTCCCAACGATACGGGTTCTCCATCTGGGCCCAGCAATGATCCTGTTGTTGATGCCACGGTGGTTGGCATTCACGATTCACGATGGCTGAAAGGACGATTTCAGTACTTCGTCAGGAGGCTGGAGAATGAAACAGAGATTCGTTCCTGGGAGGATGCATCCAAGGTGCATGCCCTAGACCTTACCCAGCTATATCATGCACAATTTCCATCGAAACCACATCCGGATTGTCAGACTCAGGGGAAGGGCCTTGCGGTGAGGGATAGTGTTGTGACTGGGAGATTTGAGCCTGCTGTGCGCTTTAAGTCTGATGTGTCAGAAGACACAGGTTCGAGTGATGAGGAGGGTTTGGCATTGGTATTTGAGCCTGCTTTAATGGGAGATGCAGACGTGAGCCAGGAGGATGAGGAAGTGTTGGAATCACCCTCCACTCCAGAACCTTCCTCATCAATTATACCTCAGGTGTCAGCAGATGATCAGGAGAACGTGCCAGAGCCCTTGGATGAAAATGAAGATCAAACCGAAGAATCTTGGTTTGATGCAAGGAACAGATGTAAGCAGAAACGTCAAGCACAAACTGGAAGGAGACGTCGAATCAGAGACTGAGTAAGAGACTGACACGCCCCTTCAGGAAATATATGGAGGCATGTTAGCTCTGAAGCCCTGTTCAGATCAACCTTGTTGATTTGCGTTGCAGTTGGACAATTTATCCTGTTTTGGAATTCATCTCTGATTTATAGTGCTGCTCTTTATCTTAATTGGCTGACAGCTTCTGGGAAAACTGCCAACGATGCATTCAGACAAAGGAAAGTTAACTCTGTTGTTTCTGGTCTTTTCTGTTTGTATATTTTCCTTTGGACATTTGGACTCTCACCTCGTGGCCACAGGTGAGACAGAACACACTGGTATCCTTATTAGTTTTAGGTTGCTGGGGACAGAGAGGTTCTGAATCTATTAATTCTCTGTCCCCGCTGTTCAGTTTAAATGTTTATCCAGGAAATCTGTGAATTTAATGCCAAGTAACTCAGTCCCTTTCTTTGATGGATGCAAACCATCTCTTTTGTACACTTTTGTGCACTTACCCTAAATGTCTTATCGGTATTTTTGGTTTATAGTTATATGATTTGCGTGCTGTTAGGTGCACAGGCCACTATCTTTCTCCTTTCTACTCTCCCTCTGCTTCCTTCACAAGCAGCCAGCAGCTCCCCCCACAACTTGTGGGAATTTGAAATGCAATGGAAGCAATTCAAACTGCCTCTCTTTTTTCTACTCACCCTCTGCTTCCTTCACAAGCAGCCAGCAGCTCCTCCCACAACCTCTGGGAATTTGAAATGCAATTTTTTAGTTATATTTAGAATCCAATTTTTGATAGTTTTCCAAAACTTCTGGGCATATGGACATGTCCACCACATATGAAAGTATGTTCCCTGGATGCAGTTACACTTCCAACAGTTTGGGGGAAGGTTCAGGAACATCTTAACCAGCCTCCGGGTGGCAAGTGCCAATGATACATTTTATAGAGATTCTCTTTGTACGCGGCTGGCATAGTTGGTTTGTAATTTATTTCCCAAATATGTTCCCACTTGTCTAATTCAGTACTGTGGGCCACATTTTTTGCCCAAATTATCATACACTCCTTGACTGTTTCTTCTTTTAATTTATAATGCTTGCTCACCTTTTCTGGCTGCTTGATGCTCACCCCACCCACCCCCACCCTATATATGTTGCCTTCACCACATGGCCCAGCTAATTGCCTCACCGATTGCCTTGCTGATGCCCGGTTAGCTCAGCTCACCAAAGGTAAGCAATGCATGCCACTCGCTGACCCTTCACCTTGGGTTGGGGGCCGAGACCCCAGGGATGCATTATTCCCTGAGGCCCAGAAGCCACTGACTGCCTTGGCTCGTTCAGGGAATGCATGATTCCCCTGCTCTGGCCTTGCCCTGGAGTCACTGCCCATTCACCACCCACTCACCACCCGCTCTCCCTTAAGCATGAGGCATCGCCCATTTTCCCTTCCTTCAGAAGCCCTGGCCCTTAATCTCCTCATTTCTTCCCCTATGACCACTTCCATCATCCATGGCTGTGACCTTACCTTCCTCCTGTGGCTGGCTGCCAGGGAAGGCAAGCCAGGGCTGAGAGCCACTGAGCTCCCTGTCAGCCCGCATCTCGCCCCCCTTGTTGTGAGATGCTGCAGCTGCTGCCTCTTTTTTTCAGTGCGAGAAGCCTCCCAGCTGCTGACTCTTTTGCCATCTGGATCTGAGCTGGCTGGCTGGAGGCTTCTTGCACTGAAAACTATTGGCCTCCACTTTTCAAACATGCCAAAAAAGAGCTTCAGTCTCACTGCCATCACCGCCCTGTTCTTTGCACCGGGCATGCATGCGCACCCCATTGCCTGTTGCGCTGGAGACACTTGCCTGGGCAAGTACTTCCACCCTGGCACAGCAGGCAATGGGGTGCATCCTGGTGTGAAGAACAGGGTGACGAGTTCCAGCTGTTGCTTCTTGCCAGCCGGAACCAAGCTGGTAGCCCATACGCTGAGGCCAGGACCTTCTGCAAGGAGACAGCACATGGACAAGTCCCTGTGGCACTGTGAGATGCATTGCACACACTCTGTATGCCCAAGAAGGAGGAGAAGACTTGGGTGAACTTTTCTACCTCCCTTCCCTTCGCTTTGCTGCTGCTCAGAAGGCAGCCACCCCAGCCTATCCCTTTAAGGTACTTCTATGCAGAAGGAGGGATCAAAAAGGGACAGGCAGTGCACAGGAGCTGCCTTCTGACTCCTGGCCAAGTCTCCTGGCCCCGTCCCCCTGCCAAGAAGCCTCCAGCCACCACCTCTTGGCTGGCAGAAGAATCCTCCAGCCACTGCTCCTAGATCAGTTCTGGCCAGCAAAGAAGTGGCAAAAAGATGTGGTGGCTCTAGGCTTCTTGCAGAGAAAATTACTGATCTCCGGCTTTGTTCCACTTCTCCAATGCACTGCTGAGGACGTGTTCTAGGTGCCAGCCATGCAGGTCCACCCCATTGAACCCACTGAACTGGAGGGACTTGCTCAAGCAAGTCTGAGTGGAGTGGTGCAGCAGGTAATGGGGTGAGCCTGTGTGGCCGGTGCCTGGAAAGTAGTGGCACATTGAAGAAGCAGAGCAAAGCTGGAAGTTGGTCGCTGGATTATTCTTGCAGCAAAAATTACCAACCTCAAAGGTGCCGCCATGCCCATGCTCTAGGCACCAGCCATGCAGGCTCAGATAATCAGAGTTGGAAGGGACCCTGTAGGTCATCTAGTCCAAACCCCTGCCCAAGCAGGAAACCCTACACCATTTCTGACAAATGGCAGTCCGATCTCTTCTTGAAAGTCTCAACTGATGGTGCTCCCACAACTTCTGAGGGCAAACTGTTCCATTGGTTGATTGTTCTCACTGTCAGAAAGTTTCCCCTTATTTCCAGGTTAAATCTCTCCTTGTTCAGTTTCCATCCATTATTCCTTGTCTGGCCTACAAGAGCTTTAGAAAATAGCTTGACCCCTTCCTCCCTGTGGCAGCCCATTGCCTGCTGCACTGCTCTACTCAGACTTGATTGGGCAAGTCCCTCCAGTGCAGCAGGCTCAATGGGGTGGACCTGCATGGCCGGCACCTAGAACACGGTGGTGGCAGCACATTTGAGAAGAGGAGCAAAGCCGGAGATTGGTAATTTTCACTGCAAGAAGCCTACAGTCACTGCGTGTTTTTTTCAGTGTGGCTGGACACCAGCCGCACCAAAAAAAAAACATGTGGCATCTCATGACAAGGGCAAGATATGGGCTAGCAGGGAGCCCAGTGACAACAATGGCTCAGTCCTGGCTTGCCTTCCCTGGCAGCCAGCTGTGGGAGGAAGGTAAAGTCATGGCTGTGGGACAATGAAAGAGGCAGTCATGGGGGAGAAAACTGGGAGATTAGGGGCTGGGACCTCTGAAAGAGGGGGAACAGGGTGACACGTGTGACTGGTGAAGGGAGAGTGGGCAGAATGCAGGATTAGGCCAGACTTTTGACAGATTAGGCCAAGCCTGCCTGGGCAGAAAATAGATAGATAGATAGAAATTCAATTTTTTTTCCTACAGGGTTCTGTGGTGGGGGCTTGGTGGGGGTCATGTGATTGAGTGGGCATGGGCATGAGTGATGTCAAGTTGAACATGCCCACTCAGTCACGTGACCCTCCTCCACCAAGCCATGCCCACAGAACCAGTAGGGGAAAAATTGAATACTGCCACTGGTTCACATACTAAAAAGTGCAAATCTCCTTCCTGAGTTTGAAATCTCATTGCTTCTTTTTCGTTCCATCCAGGTGACCCTGGAGGGCATAAAAATGCCATGTAATTGAATTTTGGAGGAAAAAAACACCAGGAAGTTTTTCTGAGACAGAGCTGCTGTTACAGTTGAGGAGCTCATGATTTTGACATTTGCCACATGATGATTGCTAATTTAAAAGAATTGCTCTTTAAAAAAAAATACATTTATTTATTTACAGTACTCAGACAGTTGAAAGCCTCTATTTGAATAGTCAATTTAACAGAAGCTACTTCTCAAAAAGTTTTTCCCATCTACTTCCTCACTTGCCCCAGCACCAGCTGTTATGACTCCCCTTCAAAATTCAAACGAACAAAACAGAAAGCAGCCGTTTCACAATTAAATCAAACGGAAAGAAGTCTTACAAGATAACGGCTGGCAGAAACCACAGCATAAATCTTTACTCTGTCCGGCAAACCAGTCCTGGCAATAAATCCTCAGCCTCAGAGCTCTTTGCTGTAATGTCCTCACTCAAATAGTTATTTTGTTCCTGGTGAAATGTACCAGCCCAGCTGTGTCCTTTTATACTCATTAAGGCAACATGCTAATTTACTGACTTGCTCTTCTCATTCGCTCCAGCTGATTTTGTCTTTTCAACCATCTTCTATTTTTTACATTTAACCACCAATTTTCCAAGTTCTCATCTCCACTAGAAGACTCTCTCAAAACTTCCCTGTCAGCCATTCCCGGCTGTTGATCAGATAAAGAACCAGAGGAGGTCAAAGGTCCTGACAATTCTAATACATCAGGTCTGTCGTCCTTTGTCACATCCATCTCCTCATCCTGGTTATCAGTCCAATCAGTAAGCCAGGCTGGCTCATATCATTCTGCCATGACCTCTTCACTTGAACTCATATCAATCACAGGAGCTGAATCCAAGCCCGGAGCCACAACACTATCCCTCACTGCAGGGCCCTTCCCCCGGGTCTGACGATCCGGATGCGGTTTCGAAGGGAAACATTCATGAAAGTCCCGAATGATGTCTGGAGCATGAACTGCAGACGCATCTGTCCATGAGCAAATTTCCGAGTCATCCACTCTCCTCCCAACTAAATACTGAAAACGACCCTTGAGCCAATGCGAATCAGTAATGCTGACCACCGTGGCATCAACCTCTGCCTCCTCATGGGGCATTGATGGGGAAGTTGCACCAGCTGGAGCACGCAGAGGACAGTCCGGGGAGTCAGGAACCAAAAGAGAGCAATGGAAGACAGGGTGAATACGCATGGAGCGCGGTAAGGTGAGCCGGTATGCCACAGGGTTGATAACCACCTCAATCGGGAATGGACCGATGAAACGATGGTCCAATTTCCTAATTGGGTGATCGATCCAAAGGTGTTTCGTGGACAACCACACCTTGTCACCCACAGCTAACGGAGGCGGTGCTCGACGTGACCGGTCCGCAAACCGTTTATAGTCCTCTTTCGCTCGTTCAAGTTGTTGCCTTACTAAACGGTGGACCGCTTGTAGTTCCTCCAGAAAATCTTGTGTCTCAGGAACCGGTGAATCCATCCAAGTTAATGGGAAGAAGCGCGGATGATAACCTACATTCGTGAAAAATGGCGTTACCCGAGTGGAGGTGTGCTGCGAGTTATTAAAAGTGAATTCTGCCAATGGGAGGTATTTCGCCCAATTGCTTTGTCGCTGATTAACAAAACACCTCAAATATTGGGTAAGAATGCCAATCACCTTCTCAGTCCCGCCATCAGTTTCTGGATGGTGCGCTGACGCTAAGCACACCTGAACTTGTAGCGCTGCCATTAACTGTTTCCAAAACTGCGCAGTAAACTGAACCCCACGATCAGAAACCACTCTATCTGGCAGTCCATGTAGACGAAAGATATGCTGTAAAAATAGCTGAGCCGTAGTGCAGGACGAAGGTAATCTCCGACAGGGAATGAAATGAGCCATTTTAGTCAGCATATCAACTACCACGAGTACCGTCGTGAAGCCCGACGAGGATGGTAAATGCGTGAGAAAGTCCATGGAGATCGCTCCCCATGGTCTGCCCGGAGTCGGCAATGGTTGGAGGAGTCCAGGGAGCGCACCCGATGCCGCTTTCGCTTGCCTACACTGGACACAAGAAGCGACGTAAGAGAACACATCGTGACGAACCTGAGGCCACCAAAAAGTCCGGGTGACCAAATGCAAGGTTTTATAAAATCCAAAATGGTCAGCAGCGGGGTTATCATGACATTGTGTCATGATGAGAGCTCTCAATGACCTGGTAGGTACGTATAATAAACCCCCATGTCGGAGCAAGTCCTCTTCAATGGACCATGGAGAATCAGGTCCGACGTCCCCCCGTCTCTGCTGCGTCCACGCATCCAATCGTTGCGCCTCTCGTATGCGAGCCCGCAAGTCTACTGGATCTTGCAGTACAGCCAAGGATTCTGGAGGTAACACCATTCGTAGAGGAAGAGGATCCTCGGGCCCGATATACTCGGGCTTCCGAGACAACGCGTCTGCCCTCCGATTCTGTCCACTCGGAACATAAGTAACGGAGAAATTGAACCTGGCAAAAAACAACGACCACCGAATCTGACGTTGGTTCAATTTCCTAGCTGTGGTCAAATGTTCCAAGTTTCGGTGATCTGTCCGAACCTCTACCTTGTGCCAAGCCCCCTCTAAATGATGTCTCCAGGTCTCAAAAGCAGCCTTAATGGCCAACAACTCCTTTTCCCAGATGGTGTAGTTGCGTTCTGAAGCTGTGAGCTTCCTAGAATAGTATGCGCACGGGAAAAGAGGCGCGCCATCCTTCGAAGCTTGTAACAGTACCGCTCCGATAGTGACATTAGAGGCATCTGTCTCAACCACAAATGGATGATTCGGATCAGGATGCCTCAATATCGGCTCGGCTACAAACGCTTTCTTTAAAATGTCAAAAGCCTGTTGTTGCGGGGCCCCCCACACAAACGGGACCTTCTTACGGAGGAGCTGAGTTATGGGGTCCATTACTTTAGCAAAGTCCGGGATAAAAGTCCGATAGTAGTTGGCGAATCCCAAAAGACGTTGGACGTCCTTGACTCGACGAGGGGCTTCCCAACTACACAATGCCTCAACCTTTTTAGGGTCCATAGCAATGCCCTCGGGAGAAATGATGTGCCCTAAAAACTCTATCGACAACTGAAAAAAGAAACACTTCTCCAGTTTCGCATAGAGCTTATGCTCCCGAAGACACTGCAGCACTTGACGGACCTGATGAAGGTGGTGATCCCTGGACCGAGAGTAGATTAAAATATCATTCAGATACACCACGACAAACCGATCCAGCATGTCCCGAAAAATGTCGTTCATCAAATGCTGGAATACAGCGGGAGCGTTGGTTAGACCAAATGGCATGACGGTGTACTCGAAATGACCATAACGAGTGCCAAACGCCGTCTTCCACTCATCCCCCTTGCGCATCCGAACCAGGTTGTAAGCCCCACGCAGATCAAGTTTAGTGAAGATAGTAGCCTCCCGCAACCGCTCCATCAATTCCGGAATGAGCGGTAAGGAATAGCTATTCCTCACGGTGATAGAGTTTAGTCCTCTATAATCACAACAGAGATGCAGTTCTCCCGACTTCTTCTTAACAAAAAGAACGGGAGCTGAAAGAGGGGATGATGAGGGTCGAATAAATCCCCGAGCTAAGTTTTTATCCAAAAACTCTCGGAGTGCAACCAACTCAGGCTCCGACATAGAGTATAATCTCCCCTTTGGCAATGGAGCGTCCGGTATCAGGTCCACGGGACAATCATAAGCACGATGTGGGGGTAATCGGTCTGCCTCCTGTTCGCTGAAAACATCGGAGAAGTCCGACAGCTCCGAAGGAATTGAGACAGCAGGAGCGGCGATATCTTGGCCAGCGCAAACATGCCTCAGGTGGTCCACACATTGTAGGCTTGGAAAAGAAATGGCGTTCTGCGACCAAGCCACCAACGGATCATGCAAATGCAACCAGGACATTCCGAGCACCAAAGGGAGATGGAGGTTCGAGGTGACATAAAAACTTATCGCCTCCTCATGATCCCCAATACGCATACGCACTGGCTGAGTAGCACAGCGAACGGGTCCCGACTTGAATTCACGCCCATCTACGGTTTCCACCTTAATGGGTGGATTCACAGGAATCAAAGGAATTCCAAAATGTTTAACAAAAGCACAGTCCATAAAGCTGGTTGTAGCCCCTGAATCCACCAGCGCAACGGCAGGAATTCCTTCCTTCTGGGACTGTAAGAAGATACAAGTGTCCAAAAGTAAATGCTGAGGAGGACCAGGATTTACTTCAGCAATTTGGGATGGGGGTGGAGGATGTACCCGACCTAGGGTTTCCCTGAGGTCGGGCCTACCCCGTTTCCCGATGGGCCAGGAGTGGTTTCAGACACAGGTCGGTGAGTCCTTCTCCGAGTGCAGGAATTTGCAAAATGTCCCGGACCCCCGCAATAAAGGCACAAGCCTTCCTGGAACCTTCTTGAACGTTCTCGCACCGTTGAGCAAGGGCGGAGTGCGCCTAACTCCATCCTAACATTAACTGTGGGTTGGAAAACTCTCGGTGGCGTGGGTTGTGCATGAGAAAACGAAGATGGTTCCATAACGAGCTGTTTGCATCCACGTTGCTGTAAACGAGCTTCAATTCGTAAGCACTGAACTATCAATGCATCCAAAGTTAAAGCCCGCTCTGCATGGACCAGCTCATCTTTGATGGCATCAGACAAGCCTTCCTGGAATGCAGCCATATGAGCTGGTTCGTTCCAGTTAGAGTCCATACACAGCAAACGAAATTCTGCAACGTATTCCTGCAGGGAACGTTTCCCCTGATTAATGTCCCATAACCATCTGTCCACAGTTTGTATCTTAATTGGGTTCTCAAACATCACTTGTTGGAGAAAACCCTGGAAATTATTCAACAATGGGCTATCTTGAACTAACAAGGGAGTAGCCCAATTAGCAGCCTGCCCGGTTAATAAACTGATCATAAATCCTACTTTAGACCGGTCAGTTGGGAAGTCTTCAGGCCTCAGAGAGATAAACAATTGGAATTGACCCATAAATGCTGGGAACCTGTCCATTTGCCCAGAAAATTTCTCCGGCATGGATACTGGGCTTTTCCTCACAGGAGGGGCAGGGGGAACAGCAGCAGGGCTTGGTAAGCTGGAAACATAATTCAGCAATTGTGTTACCTGATTCTGAAGCGTCACATTGCTTTGCAGTAGCTGATTAATTTGTTGTTGTTGTTGCTCTACCAAACGCTGCAGTTGATTTGAATCCATCTTGCTTTAAGGATGGTTTGTTTGGGCCAGGAACAATAATGTTATGACTCCCCTTCAAAATTCAAACGAACAAAACAGAAAGCAGCCGTTTCACAATTAAATCAAATGGAAAGAAGTCTTACAAGATAACGGCTGGCAGAAACCACAGCATAAATCTTTACTCTGTCCGGCAAACCAGTCCTGGCAATAAATCCTCAGCCTCAGAGCTCTTTGCTGTAACGTCCTCACTCAAATAGTTATTTTGTTCCTGGCGAAATGTACCAGCCCAGCTGTGTCCTTTTATACTCATTAAGGCAACGTGCTAATTTACTGACTTGCTCATTCGCTCCAGCTGATTTTGCCTTTTCAACCGTCTTCTATTTTTTACATTTAACCACCAATTTTCCAAGTTCTCATCTCCACTAGAAGACTCTCTCAAAACTTCCCTGTCAGCCATTCCCGGCTGTTGATCAGATAAAGAATCAGAGGAGGTCAAAGGTCCTGACAATTCTAATACATCAGGTCTGTCGTCCTTTGTCACGTCCATCTCCTCATCCTGGTTATCAGTCCAATCAGTAAGCCAGGCTGGCTCATATCGTTCTGCCATGACCTCTTCACTTGAACTCATATCAATCACAGGAGCTGAATCCAAGCCCGGAGCCACAACAACCAGCCATGTCATTATAGTTGCTTTTCACTGTAACACATCATCTTCATTTCATCTCTACCTAAGATGATCATTGTTCCGGACTAGCAGGCTTGAAAGCCTGCAACTCTGATTGTCCCGCGAATAGCAGATCGTGATTGGTCACCACAGACTGATGCGATTGGCTAGTAAATTGGCTAGCAAACTCAAATCGCCTTCATTGGCTGCCTAGCCGCAGCCAGCTTATATAAGGGGCTGTTGTGGCTGGGATTCTTTGCTCAGATCTGAAGTCACAAATAAAGAGCTGTTGTTGTTATCTGAGTCTTGCCTCCATTCTTGAACCATCCTCCCAGATCTAACACTGGCGACAAGGGTGGGATGCGGAGGCAACGAAGTCTATTGAACACGAGCTAGCTGAAGGAACACGTGGCTGACAGAGCACAACATCGGCGACATGGCCAGCAGCGCTATACCGCCCGCCCCATTCGATCCAGCTAGCGAGGACTGGGACTCATATATGGACAGGTTTCAAATGTTCCTAGAGTCCAACAACCTCAAGGATGCCACGCCCAGCAAGAAATGAGCCGTTTTTCTAACGCATTGTGGACCTGCCATTTTTAAAATGGCTAAAGCACTACCAAAACCAGCTGAAGTTAAAACGATGGATTGGGACACCCTTGCTCCCATCCTGCACAACCACTATGCCCCAGCAGTACCGACTCTCATTCGCAGACATGAGTTCTATCAGAGGGACCAGTGCGAAGGTGAGAGTGTCGGGGATTTCATGGCAGACCTAAGAAACCTGGGCGGTTTATGTGACTTCACTAATCTTGAAGAAGCCATGAGAGACAGAATTGTCCTTGGCCTTAGAGATCCAACTGTCCAAAGCAAGATCATGGCCAAAGGAGACATCTCACTTGCAGATTCCATAGCAGACGCCACCGCAGCTGAAGCCACTCGTAAATCAGCAGCACGAATGCGCCGAACCAGTGGGACCAACCGCCAACCCACCAACGATGCTGGGAAACCATCAGACAAATACACATCGGCCACCCATCATGAAGATATCGAGTCATCCTCAGACAGCGAGGAGGAAGAAGTCTACAGACTCCGGTCAGAACATGTGCAACGGGACCAGTGGGGTCGTAAATCCAACTACCAATGCGCCAGTTGTGGTGGAAACCATCCTCGATTTGAGTGCAGGTTCCTAGATGCCATTTGTCATTTTTGCGAAAAACGTGGGCATATTGCTAAAGTATGCAGAAACAAAAGAAGTTCCAGCCCCAGACGAAGAGGGAGCAGCCCGAAAAGAACAGATGGCAACCCCACCACACAGAGGGTCCGCCCTAGCAACCAGTGGAACCAGTACAACAGACCCCGAAGGTTTAATGGCATGCCCAGACGAGAAGAGACTCATCAAACCATCACCATCGGCCACGCTTCATCACTAGATACAAAGAAAATTCGTGTTGAAGTCACCATCGAAAATAAACCTTGCACCATGGAAGTAGACTCAGGGTCTTCCCTATCCATGGTATCCTGGAAAACCCTCAAGCAACTGATTCCCAACATCCGACGCCAAGACCTCAGCAGTCAGAGACTTATACTAAGAGATTACCAAGGCAACCGGATTCCAGTCACAGGTACCCGCCATTTCCAGGTCTCTTTCAAAGGACATAATGGAATACTACCACTCACCATTGTCGACAGAGACCGGCCAAGTCTACTGGGCCTTCAGTGGTTCGCGCCATTAGGAATCGGAATGGCTGGCATCCATCATACCGAAGACGATGACTGGGAAGCGGCCCTCGTCCAGGATTTCCGGGATGTTTTCAGCGAAAATTTAGGCAAGTACAAAGGGTCCCCTATTTCATTTAATCTCTGCCCTGACATTGCACCCATTCACCTAAAACCACGCCGAGTTCCCTTTGCTCTCAAACCCAAAATTGATGAGCAACTGGACAAATTAATTGCACAAGGCATGTTAAAACACATTGATCATGCTCGATGGGAGACACCAATTGTCACCCCCATAAAACCTGACGGGTCTTTGAGAATCTGTGGAGACTACAAGGCCACCCTCAACCACGCACTGCAGCAGAGCACCTATCCGGTACCAGTTGTCCAGCATCTCCTACATTCACTTGGGGGTGGCAGAATATTCGCAAAACTTGATCTGGCCCAAGCTTATCAACAGCTGCCAGTCGATGCCGAAACCGCTGAAGCCCAAACTATAGTTACACATCGAGGCGCGTTCAAATGTAACAGGCTCCAGTTTGGAGTCAGCGTAGCACCAGGCATTTTTCAAAGCCTGATGGAGAGACTATTGCAGGGCATAAAAGGGGTTGTGCCCTATTTTGATGATGTGTTAATAGCCGCCCCAATGAAGAGTCATTTAGAGAAAGGCCTCAGAACAGTCCTACAAAGGTTCAAAGATGCTGGCCTCAAGGTTAAAAATGAAAAGTGCCAGTTATGCACAGAAAGGGTAGAATTTCTTGGCTACCTTCTTGACAAACAAGGAATTCACCCTACAGAAAAGAAATTGGCAGCCATCAAAAATGCCCCAAGACCCAAAAACAAAACAGATCTTCAAGCCTTCCTGGGACTCATTAACTTTTATTACATTTTCCTACCCCAGAAGGCGACTGTTGCTGAGCCCCTTCATAGACTCCTCGATAAAAGGGCCTCCTGGATTTGGGGACGACACGAGGAACATGCCTTCCAACAAGAAAAGGACCTTCTCACTTCTGATGCAGTGCTAATACAATATAACGAGACACTCCCATTGACTGTTACTTGTGACGCCTCACCTTTTGGGGTGGGGGCCATCCTGAGCCACGTCCTACCAAATGGTACCGAAGCACCAATTGCATTTTTTTCAAGGACTTTGACAAAGACAGAAAGAAACTATAGCCACCTAGATAAGGAAGCCCTTGCAATTGTATCTGCGATCAAAAGGTTCCACGAATATGTATATGGGAGGTCGTTTTCCATCATCACAGATCATAAACCATTACTTGGCATCCTGGCGGGCGACAAACCTACTCCACACATTCTATTCCCTCGAATGACACGGTGGTCAGAATTCCTAGCTGCCTACGACTATCAGCTAAGACATCGCCCTGGAAAATCCATTCCTCACGCTGATGCTTTAAGCCACTCTCCACTACCTGAACTACAAGATGACCCAGCTCCCACGCTACCAATACTACAAATTGAGACAATCCCCTCACCACCACTAACAGCTCAAGACATCGCCTTTGAAACTAAAAAAGACTCATGACTGGCACGAGTTCTTGGCTGGGTGGAGAGGGGATGGCCAGAAAGCGAGCCCAACGAAACCTTTAAAACCTTCAAGAACAGACAAACAGAACTTTTCTCACAAAGAGGGTGCGTATTATGGGGAGACCGAGTGGTCATACCAGGAAAACTACAAAAAAAGTCCTACAATTGCTACACGATGGACACCCGGGCATCGTGCGTATGAAAGCGCTGGTGAGGAGTTACACCTGGTGGCCAGGTATGGACAAACAAATTGAAACCTGGGTCGCCTCCTGTAACAGATGCCAAGAAACCCGCTCAGCCCCACCAAAAGCTCCACCAGCAGAATGGGAAACACCCAGAGGTCACTGGTCGCGTATTCATATCGACTTTGCGGGACCTACAAAAGGGCATACTTTTCTAATAACAGTAGACGCATATTCTAACTGGCTCGAGGTTAATAAAATGAAAACAACCACCACAGATGCAGTCATCAAGAAATTGAACAGACTTTTTGCAACACATGGCCTACCTGATGTTCTGGTATCCAACAATGGGCCCCAATTTACTGCCTTAGCCTTCGAACAATACCTAGCAGACCATGGCATCCGACACGCACTGACATCGCCGGCTCATCCAGCGGTGAATGGTGGAGCTGAACGAATGGTTCAGTTTACAAAAAAAACTCTACAAAAAATGGAACAAGGAAACATCCACGATAAAGTCACTAGGATGCTACTTCTCCAGCACATCACACCTAACAGCATGACTAACAAGAGCCCAGCTGAACTCCTGATGGCCAGGAAACTCAGATCGCCTCTAGACTGGCTACACCCTGCTTACACCCCGGAAAAACCCCTGGGCTTCAGCAGCAAGCACCGCGCCTTTAAGGTAGGAGACCTTGTATTTGCAAAAAACTTTTCAGGGGATTCCCTGTGGATTCCTGCTCAAATAACAGGCCCCCGCTCCTACCGCCTACTAACCACTGATGGCAGAGCATGGAAACGCCACATTGACCAGCTATGTTCCAGGCTGACCACAACTTCCATCGGTGACCCCAACCTCGACACCAGGGGGGGAGGGGAAACCGTGAGTCCTGGAATAGAACCAACATCTGTCCCACCACAACTAACCCCAAGATCACCACATCATAGCTTACAATACTTACCAACTGAGGTAGAGCTTGGGCAAACGAACACTTCACCTAGCAGCAGCAGCCAAGCAGGCTCAGCGAGCCCAGGGAGCCATAGCAGTAGCAACGAAGCTGGCGACTCAACCATCCCGAGGTTACCAGAAGAGAGTCACAACTATGGCACTGGTTCACCGTTCCAGACAGTTCCACCAAGCAGCCCGTCTGAACCCGAAATTGAACACGGGCAATTGGAATTACACAAATCCGGTAGACAGGTGCGAAGACCTGCCTACCTGCGAGACTACATAACCCTACCCCTTAAACGGAACCAAGAGGGGAGGGGTGTTCCGGACTAGCAGGCTTGAAAGCCTGCAACTCAGATTGGCCTGCTGACAGCGGATCGTGATTGGTCACCTCAGACTGATCCGATTGGCTAGTAAACGGGCTGCCGCGATTGGTCTAGCCAAGCGCGGCAAACTCAAATCACCATCATTGGCTGCCTAGCCGCAGCCAGCCCTATATAAGGGGCTGCTGCGGCTGGGATATTTCGCTCAGATCTGAAGTCACTAATAAAGAGCTGTTGTTGCTATCTGAGTCTTGTCTCCATCCTTGGACCCATCCTCCCAGATCTAACACCTCTCTTAAGCAAATGCCATGTCTCCAAAGGAATCCCTCTCCTTTGTACCATTTCTAAGACTGCTGGGCTTCAATTTGTTTTGCTGGAAGGCTTAGAATTGTCTCTTCTCCCCCACCTTTCTTCCCATTTTCTTAGAAGCAGAAAGTCATAGGTCCAATTTGGAAGGGAATCACTGTGCTGAACCATTGGAAAGTGCAGGTGGTAGTCATTCACCCTCTTTCTGCTTCTCCATGTCATTGTTTGGGGGTTTCTTCTGGAGCAGAAGTAAAGAGCCACTTCCACTGAAGATTTCTCTGTGTCTTCTAATTTTCTTCCAGAGCAGAACAAAAAAGCCTCTTTCTGTGAAGGCTTGTCTGTGTCTTTATTCTGATTTTCCCCTGAAGCAAAAGAAAGCCCTTTCTAGTGAAGTCTGCCTGTGTGTAGCCTGGTTTATTTTCAGTCTTTTAACTACTAGCAAAAGTGGCATTTCATCACAGGGGCAGGAGGCATCAAGAAATGTTTCCCCCTTTGAGCATCCAAGAAGGGACAGGAAAGGAGAAAGGGAAAGAGGAAAGAAAAAGAAAAAGAAGGAAAGAGAACAAGGAAGAAGAAAGAAAGGAGAGGGAGGAGGGAAGGAAAAAGAAGATAAGGGAAAAGGAAGGAATGAGGGAGGGAGGGAGGGAGGGAGGGAGGAAGGAAGGAAGGAAAGTTCCCCCCAGCTTCGCCCAGGCCACTATAGATGCCCCCTGACATGAGTGATGTCAAACTGGCCACTCCTAGCATGGCCCTGCCCACCATGGCCACGCCCATCATGGCCTTGCCCTCCCTGCCTCCCCCTGAGGTCCACCACAACCCTGATACTGCCCTCAATGAAATTGAGTTTGGCATCCCTGCCCTAGATGATAGGCTCAAGATCCAGATGGATCTTGACAGACTTGAACACTGGGCCTTATCTAACAAAATGAAATTCAATGTAGAGAAAAGTAAACTCTTACACTTAGGCAAGAAAAGCCAAAATACACATATAGACTGGGTGAAACCAAGCTCAATAGCAGTAACTGTGAGAGGGATCTTGGAGTCTTAGTTGGACAACCAGCTAAATATGAGCCAGCAGTGTGCAGTGGCAGCCAAAAAAGCCAATGCAATCCTAAGCTGCATTAACAGGGGGATACAATCAAGATCAAGGGGGGTATTAATACCACTCCATAAAGCCTTAGTAAGATCACATCTAGAATACTGCATCCAGTTTGATCATCACACAATAAAAGAAGATGTTCAGACTCTAGAAAAAGTGCAGAGAGGAGCAACCAGGATGATTAGGGGACTAGAGACTAAAACATATGAAGAATGGTTACAGGAACTGGGCATAGCTAGTTCAATGAAAAGAAGAACCAGGGGAGACATGATAGCAGTGTTTCAATACTTGAGGGGCTGTCACGGAGAGGAAGAAGTCAATTTATTTTCTAAAGCGCCTGTAGGCCAGACAAAAGAATAATGGATGGAAACTGATCAAGGAGAGATTCAACCTAGAAATAAGGAGAAATTTTCTGACAGTGAGAACGATCAACCAATGGAACAGCCTGCCTTCAGAAGTTGTGGGAGCTTCATCACTGGAGGCTTTCAAGAAGAAATTGGACTGCCATTTGTCAGAAATGGTGTAGGGTCTCCTGCTTGGGCAGGAGATTGGACTAAATCAGTGGTTGCCAACCAGTGGGCCAAGGACCACTGGTGGTCCATGAGAAAATTTTGGTGGTCCACAGAGAAATGTCATCCCCAAAGCACACACACACACCCCCAGGCCATTAATCCAGGCTGCACAGGAACACAAGGCTTGTGTCGCTTGCATTGTGAACAACACAAGGTAGTGAGGGGACAGGGGAAAGGGCGGAGGGGAGAACTTGCCCCACTTGCCTGGCCTGGGCACCGGGCTGCTTCTTTTAGCTTCTTTTTTCTTCTGCTTTTGGCTGCATGCAAGGAAAGCAGCAAAAGTCTTTCTTTCTCTCCTCTGAACTCCTCCAGAAATGAATCTTTTGGGACCCTACAAGGCATCCTCTTCCAAGACGCTCCGTTGGCACAGCAAATTTCACAAAGACTCATTTCTGGTGGGGTTTGGGGGAGAGAAAGAAAGACTTCTGCTGCTTCTGCTGATTTCCTTGCATGAAGCCAAAAGTCTTTCTCTCCCTCCCCCTGGAATGGAGCTGGAGACGGTATCCTGCGATCCCAAATAAAGAATGATCAATCGGTAGAAAAACGGGGTGGAGAATTTTCCTGCAGCCTTTTTTGGGGGGGGATTTTCCCAGGGTCTCTTGTCCGCCGGATTTAAAATTATGAGTTTGGTGGTCCTGAGGTCCAAAAGGTTGGCGACCCCTGGACTAGATGACATACAAGGTCCCTTCCAACTCTGTTAATCTGTAATTAGTAGGATTAATAGATAGTAAATCAATGTTCCATTATTATTCATTTGTATATTATCTTATTGACAGAGAAGAAAGCTTCACTATCCAAACATTAGGACTGACAATACAAATTCCACAAGCTGGGGTGGGATTCAGCTGGTTCAGACCAATTCAAGTGAACTGGTAGTTCCAGCAATTAGTTGGCCCTGCCTACCCACCCCTGCCCTAGTCTGTCCTTTATTTCCATATTTTGCAGCCCAGCTGATTTGCATGGCACAGCGGATTGCCGTGCCTTAGCTGTTTTACTCACTGGGGCTGCAGCAGAAAGTTTTAGAGCTGAAAATGGGTGGTTTTCAAACACAAAGTGCACACTCACTGAACTGATTGTTACACTGGTTGAATCCAATCCCTGTCCACAAGCTTAAATATACCCCAGTTTTAAATTATTTGGGGGGGTGGAGGGGTGGGGGTGGGGAGAGCACTGTACATCATTGCAATATCCAGCTTCTGTCACAGGATGTCACTGTACTACCAATATAGCATTTATGCTTCAAGCTATTTTACAGTCACTAATTTTGGGGATATTGGAAAGGCTTATTACACAGGATTAGTGACATTAGTAAATGTCTGATCTGTCAAGGACAGATCAGAAGGAAGTATTGTGATATTTCATAATGCATAAAGGAACATTACATATTAAGCTGTTTGTTCTGATCTTTAGAATATACAATAAGAAACATACCTAAGAAATATAATTTGCTTCTATTCTACCCCCAGGCTCTTTCTTTTTCTGTTACCATAAATACAAGTAATAAAATCCTATTTTCCAGACAATTATCAGTTTTGCGAGCAAAATATCACCTACTTTGGATGGACTTTTTTTCCATTTCATTTTTCAACTTCCAAACTGACACCTCCCTGATATTTTGATGCACTTTCAAATGGCAAATGCTGTGACCTTGCTACTCCAGTGTTGTTCACTCTGGTATTACCTAAATACAGATGCTACAAAGAACAGATTGTGTCCTTATTTATCAAGGTTAAGTACAGGACAAAATTAACTGTTAAGCAAGGGTTCTGTGGCATAAGCATTCATATTTGAAAATCAGCATAACTTAAAGCCAATGTGTTTTTTGTATTTTGGGGATGAGAAAGTAAATATGACTCTGATTTAGGCACCTCATGTTCCCAGACAGAGGATAAGATTTTTTTGTGTGAATAGTTGCTATGTTTATTAATTTTGATGTGTCACTATAAGCACAGCTAGATGGCTGTGTTAAAGCTCTGTTGATCTGTCCTTGAGCAAGCAGAAAAAAACATTTTGACCTCAAATTTATTTCCCCAATTATTTAGCCTTATTCTTCTCAATCATGAGAATTGGTGACTGGTACTGTCCTGATTGTTCTAATGGAGAACAAGTCATATAAAGCAAATGGTGGATTCTCTGACTTTGTTTCTCTTCCTACCATACAACAGCTGTCACAGGAAAACAGCCACCTATCAGTTTGCCTAACGTGAGTGGGCAAGGACAGGACGCGTAGGTAAATGTTTAGAATGGCACAAATTTGTCACCTGTAAAGTTGCCTTCTCTTCTTCTGGAAAAAAAAAGCTGAAACAGCCCAGAAATAATCTAATTAACAATGATTGTGGAGCAGCATCACTGAGTGGAGTAGAAGAAAGCAACAGACAATAAACAAGGTCTATACTCCAGTTGTACTGCAAAAGGATGCTAGTGATTGTAGAGAGTGACATAGAAACACCTAAGTCAGCTCCAGTTTTTTTCCAGATTTTTCCAGTTTCTCAGAGAACCTAGAGAGTATTTATCTCCCTTTAACACCATTTTATCACCATCCAATTTTTAGAGAGGAGATTGTGTTGTTGATTCATGTGATATCTACAAAGCACCAGTTGTACTAGTTCTCGTGCATTTCTAAGCAAAATGTAAAGGGTTGATTTTAATCTTTGGAAAATGATACAGTGCCTGAGTGGCTTGAAAGACCACATTTAATTACACCTGCCAGCAACTGCAGATGGGAAACATCTTGCTTTCAAGTTGGAATTCGAACTAGCTTTGGCATGCTGGTTCAGAACTGTGCTCATATGTGCATGTGCAAAAAACTTCCAGTTGCTATCCAGAATTGCTTTTACCATACAACTGTAGCAACCACTTTGGCAAAGTAGAAAGTGCATGTGAGGACAAAAATGTGGGTGTAAATTTCTCATTCTTGTTGCTACTCTACTCATTTTAAATAAGAATCTTAAGACATCTTAAGACTTCATGAAATCTCAATACAGCTTCAAAATATAAACTATAATATTAAGTGTAAACATAATACTGCAAAAACAAACACATATAAATAAAGAACATATCAACTTCCCAACTAATGGACCCAATAAAAGCAGGCATCTTCAGGAACTTTAAAATTCCAAAAGCAAAACTGTTAAGTGGGCCCACAGAGTGAAGAGGCAGGACACAGCAGGAGCAGGTAAAACTTTTATTTAGGTGATTTAAGCAAAAAGCTGCTCAGGCACGGCTGGCGCCAGCTTTTGTAGTAAGAAAAATAAAGTCCCATCAGTGGCTGATCTAATGAGCAGAGCCTGGCAGCAGAACTTTACTTCTGTGACCATATATGGTAATACGAAACACTCCTCCCCTCTTAGTTACTGTCCATCCAATCTGCACTTGCGTACCTTACATAGTTGCGTAGGTAGGTGGGGCTTCGTGGGGTGTGACTGGACCTACACACCTCACTTGTTCCTGAGGTGGCGGCCCATGTGGATGGATCCGCCATTGTTCCAGTCCCTGCCTGTGGAACAGTCTTGAAGTCATCTCATGACGTGGTAGGGCCTGTTGAGCCAGAGGCCTCAGAAGTACATCGTGGGACCTCTTCTTCTAAAGCTAAGTGTTCCCGTGTTCTACTTGGGTTGGAGACTAGGCGGTCGTTTCCTTCAGTGTGTTCTGTGGTTAGGGCCTCTGTTTGTGCATGTCGGGCTTCTGGCTGGTTGTCTGTGACAGGGACCCGGCCTCTGATTTGGTCAAAATGTCTTTCCCACACTCTTCCCTCTTCTTTTTCCACCCTGTACGATCTGGGCCCGGTGACTCCTACAACTTTGGCTGGCACCCAGGTTGCCCCCCCTGTATAATTGTGTGCATAGACCAGGTCCCCTATGGTAAAGGGTCTGCACTTTCCTGTTGAATCTATGGGAGTCTTGTTGCTATAGTTAGGATGGATTCTGTCTAGGGTCGACCTAAGCCTTCAGCCCATTAGTAGTCAGGCAGCGGTGTGTTGTCGCATGGGTTGTGATGTGCTGGGTCAATAGTATTCTTTCAATCCTTTCTTGCCAGTTCCCCCAGCCCATCCTTTTGAGGGTTTCTTTGGTCATTCTGATCATTCTCTCCACTTGCCCGTTGGTGGCTGGGTGTGGATAGTGTGTGTCTTATTCCCAATCCTGCTAGGAAGCCCTCAAATGGCTGTGATGTGAACTGCGGCCCATTGTTGGACACTAGGATATCCAGTAACCCATGGATGGAGAGCAGTCTCTGGAGGGCTCTTATGGTGGCCTCGGTAGTGGTAGATTTCATAAGGATAACTTCCAACCACTGAGAGTACGCATCCACCACTATTAGCAAAGTTTGTCCTTTGTAGGGTCCAGTGAAGTTGATGTGTACCTGGGCCCAAGGGGCTGTGGGTGTCTCCCACTTCCTAGGGCTTGCCGCTGGGGGTGCTGGTTGGGTTTCTTGACATGGGGCAGGTGGCCACCCATGCCTCAACCTCTTTGTCTAGCCCCAGCCACCACACATAGCTTCTGGCAAGGGCTTTCATGCAGACGATCCCTGGGTGACCCTCATGCAGCAATGTCAGTACCCTAGTTCTTAGCGGTGGGGGGATGATCACTCACTCCCCCCACAATATGCAGCCCTTGATTACTGACAGTTCAGCCTGTCTGTTTTTAAATGGCTTAAATTCATCCCTTTCTATAATTTCCAGCCATCCCCTCCAAACCCAGTTTAAAATCTGCACCATGGTTTTGTCATGAGCTGTGAGTCTAGTGATCTCCATTGACATCATCAGTCTGGGCCATAGGTCTTCCACTAGGAGTACTGTGGTGGATGGCTCCCAGTCTTCAGTGAAGTCTGGGAGGGGACAGAGGCTCAGTTTGTCAGCATTGGAAATGTCTTTTCCTGGTCAGTGGATAAGCCAGTAACTGTATGCGGTCAGAAATACGGTCCATCTTAACATCCTGAGTGAGAGGATGCTTGGTGTGGGTTTATCCCTGGCAAGGATGCATCAAGGTTTGTGGTTGGTAATTAAGTTGAATTGCCTTCCGTAGAGGTACTCGTGGAAGTGCTTGACTCCTGTGACTGTGGCGAGCATTTCCTTGTCGATTTGGCTAAAGTTTTGTTGTGGTTTGGACAGTGTTTTGGAATAATATGTGATGGGGGCTTCTGTCCCATGGGTAGTTTGTGGCTGAGGACAACTCAGATTCCATAAGGGGAGGCATCACATCTGAGTGCTAGTATCTCGCTGTATTGAATGAGGACACTGTTGGATGTTAGGATGTTTGTTATTTTCTTAAAGGCGTCGGCCTCGCATTGTCCCCAGGTCCAGTCGGTTGTTTTATCTAGTAGTCTATGGAGCAGTTCTGTGCTGGTTGTCTTCTTTGGTAGAAAGACATCTAGAAATTGAGCAACTCCAGAAAGGCTTGCAGTTCCACTTTATTTTGGGGTGGGTGGGGTGGGAGCTTCCCTTATTGCCTTTAGCTTTCCGCTTGTGGGTCATATGCCTGATGCATCAATTAGGAAGCCCAGAAACATTGGATTCCTTCTCACTAAACACTTCTGCAAGGTCTTTGTACTCCTTGGGGATGGTGGGCTCCCATGGCACCATTTTGGTAGCCATTCTCATGCACTCAGCCTTTCCTTTTCTTCCTGATTGTGGCTAGGGCTTGCTACATTTCTTCTCTGTAGGTTTTGGGTTCTCCAGGGTCATCACTGAGTGCCCGTTGTCCCTTCCCCGGTATATTATTGGCATCCACTTCTTCAAACATGCCAACCCCAATATCATGGCTTCTGACAGTTTTGGGGCCACCATGAATTGAATAGTCTCTTTGTGACTTCCTATTCTCAAGTTCACTGGCTTGGTCAGATAGGAAGTGGGCAGCCCTCCTATAATTGAGCCACCAACCTGTTCAAACCTCATGGGCTGGCATAGCTTCCTTATTCTGAATCCTAAGCTCTTCACTATCTGCAGGCTGACTAAGCATCGGGTGCATCCCGAGTCTATCAGAGACATTATGACTCCTCTCACCCTCAAGTGGGGCACTACAATCTCCACCTGGGCAGAAAAAGGGGTAATGATTCCACTTACCATTGGATCATCCACCCCTTCATTGTCACTTTCCTAGAGGGTCAGCCTGGCCTCAGCAGCAGTTAGAGTTCCTTCACCCTCATTGGTTGTGGGAGAGACCTGCATGATTTGGCATGCCACCCATTTATTTTCTCTCATCTTCTTTGGCATCTTTTTGATGTTTGATGGGATTGGAGCCTTTGGGGGTCATCATGGGCTTGGATGCCAGATAGATTGTGGCCCTATGGCCCTCCTTTCCACATCTAAAGCACAGCCCGGGTTCATGTCTTGGGGCCTCTCTTGGGGCGGATGCTGCTGTGGGTGGGGTCCTCTGACTGGAGTCCTCTGACCCAGTGGACAAATCTCTTGGCTTCTTCTTTTTTGGCCTTTGGCTCCTCCATGCCTCTTGTAGTCTATCAGATCCAATTCCACCCACTCTGCTGTGTCTCCCTCCAGGCTTACTACAACAGCATTCATGCAGGTTACTTTGTCTGGGTAAATGGACCTGTACCAGTCCAAATGGCTCCACACTTGATTCAGGAAGAAAGCCCGCTTTTCTGGTCTCCTGTCAAACATGGCTCTTATCAGCAAGGGCTCCAGGTGTCTGGGTGTGAACTGGTTTAGCAGTGGCCACTCCACCACCTGTGGGAACAACTGGGGCTGGAAACCCATGGCCACCTGTAGCCCTTGGAGCTGGCCAGTACCACCGGGTGGGTGAGTGGGTGCCCATGGGGGACTGGCTGCATCCTGGCTTGCTGCACCCGGGGTGGGATTCTACCGGTTCGGACTGGTTCTATAGAACTGGATGTTATGAGTCTGCACAGTTTGGAGAACTGGTAAATTGCACCCTTGGCTGGCCCTGCCCCTTCCTGCCCACCCACTCCTCGCCCTGTTATTCCTCATCTTGCCCACCATTGCTAACCTGCCTTTGCCCACCATTGCTGCCTGCTGTCCACCATGGCCCTGTTCTCCCTGGGTGAATGAGCCTACAAGCAAGCCCCGGTCGAGTTGACACCTGGGCCAGCCTAGGCCGCTGCACTGTTCCTCCCCCCCATCCCCAGGCTTGTCTGGATTGCTTCCCCATGACCTAGCTAGCTAGCTGCTCCCCCACTGCAAGGCCATGGCTGTGCTGGCCAGGAAAGAAGGGAACATTGTATTTCTCCCCTGGCCATGAAGAAGCCGCAGAGCCATGGCAGCGGTGGCTGGAAGAGAAGGGAACATTCTCTTTCTCCCCCTGGTGCTGCTAGATCCAGCTGGGGGAATGCCCCAGTGTCCTCTGCTACCACTGCCTCTGAAGCAAGGAAATTCCCCATCACCAGCATGTTTCCAAGATGCACAGCCACCTCTCTCTCCCCCTCTGTGTGTGTGTGTGTGTGTGCAGTGGCCGTGTTCCTTTGGGCGACTCTTCTCTTCCTCTTCCTCCTCTTGTGACTGGTGGCTGTATGGAGGGGGTGCCCATGCACGGGGAAACGTTCCTCAACGAGTGCCAAAGCACAGAAAAACTAGGTGCCAGGTGGGCAGCTGCTCATTTGAGGAGCAAGGCTCCTCGGGCCCCGAGAGCCCCAGGCTCGCCTTGGAGGGGCTGCTGCCCAGAACCAAAGAAAGAGCTGAAGGTTGGTGGAAGAAGATGGACGCAAGGACCATCTCCTCTCTAGGGGGAGCCCCTAAGGGAGGCAAGAGCCAGGTGGTGGCAATGAGGCAGAGATGGTGAAACTGTTGAGCCGGGCAAGGAGGGAAGAAGCACCGGGCTGGGCATCGGAGTTGTGGGGAGGCTCCAAGGAGAGGTGGAGGAAGTTGGAATGAGCAAGTGAGGGGAAGACAGGGAATATGCGGGGAGTCCGGGTCCCTCTCAGACCTTCAGGCTTTGGCCGTGCCCGGCAGGAGTGATGGGGAGGGGAATCTCTTCCCTCCCCTCACCATGAAAAGAAGCTTTCCTCTGAATGAATGGATCGGTCACTTTTTTTCTAAGGAGAGACTTGGGAGGTCAAAATTGTTTGATGAGTCTGCGCAGGAAATGAGAGACAGGACACAATGAACTGGTAAGCAGCCTTTATTTTAAATCAGTTCAGAAAAAGCCACTCAGCTGTGGCAGGCACTGGTTTTTATAGCTGGTGCTGTCCAAAGCTTCAGCCACTGACAGGACTTCGTTTTTCCTGCCAGCGGCTGGGCCAATGAGTGGAGTCTATTAGCTGACTCCACTCTTTGGCCATATTTGGTCCTATGTAACACCCCTCCCCTCTTCGTTAGGGTTCCTCCAATCAGCACCCACCTACCGTATGTACTCACGTAAGTAGGTGGGGCTTTGATGGGTGTGACTGGACCTGCACACCTCACTTGTTCCTTGAGTGGTGGCCCAAGCAGATGGGTCCACCGCTGCTCCGGTCCCCACCAATGGAACCATCTCGAAACTTGTTACTGGTGCGGCAGGGACTGTCAAGGCTGAGGCCTCAGAAGGACCCCACAGGACTCTTTCTTTGCAAGATAAGTGTCTCTGTTTTTGTTCCGGGGTTTGTGTCTGTGGGGTTGGTGTTTGTGGCCTGTGTTGTTCAGTTGTGTGTCAGGTGTTTGGATGGTTGTTTGTGCTTGGGACCTGGCCTCGTAGTTGATTGATGTGTCGCTCCCATAGCTTCCCTTCCATCTCTTCTCTGTAGGACCATGGCCCTGTGTTTTCGACTACCCTTGCTGGCACCCATGTTGGTCCCCCAGTGTAACTGTGCACGTAGACCAGGTCACCTATGGTGAATTGTCTGCATTTCCCTGGGGAGTCTGGGGATGTTTCTGTGCTATAGTTAGGATGGACCCAGTCTAGTACAGTCTGCAGACACTGACCCATTAACAGTTCTGCTGGGCTGCGTTGTGTTGTAGTGTGGGGTGTGATGTGCTGGGCTAGGAGCATTCTGTCAATCCTCTCCTGCCAGTTCCCTTGGCCCATATGCTGTAGTGTTTCCTTAGTGGACCGAACCATTATCTCCACTTGGCCGTTTGTGGCCAGGTAAGCAGGTGCTGATAGTGCGTGTCTGATCCCTAGTTCGGCTAGGAAGGCCTCAAATGGTTTTGAGTTGAACTGCGGTCCGTTATCTGAGACAAGGACATCTGGTAGTCCATGGGTGGTGAATAGGTGCCTGAGTGCCTTTATTGTTACCTCCAATGTGGTGGATTGCATTAGAATTACTTCCAGCCACTTTGAGTACGCGTCAAAGACTATCAGGAATGTCTGCCCCTGGCAGGGCCCAGCGAAGTCAACATGTATTTGGGCCCATGATGTTGTAGGTGTCTCCCATTTCCTGGATTTCGTGGCTGGGGGTGATGGCCTGGATTCTTGGCAGGGTGTACAAGTGGAGAGCTAAGTTTCTATCTCCTTGTCCATCCCCGGCCGCCATATGTAGCTTCAGGCTAGGGCTTTCATCCGGACTATTCTGGGGTGGCCCTCATGAAGCATTTCTAACATTTTATTTCTTAATGAGGGGATGACTACTTGGTCCCCCCACAGTAGACAACCCATCAGTACTGAAGCTTGGCTTGCCTATTTTGGTATGGTTTGTATTCCTCCCACTGTGTTGCCTCTGGCTATCCCCTCCACACCCAATTTGAAATCCGCGCCATAGTTTTGTCACGAGTGTAAGCCTTGCAGTCTCTGAGGATGTCATCATTCTGGGCCATATGTTCTCTATTAGCAGCACTGTCGTGGATGGTGCTGGGTCTTCTGCTGTGTCTGGGAGGGGGCAACGGCCGAGGGCATCAGCATGGGCAATGTCTTTCCCTGGCCGGTGGGTTAATGTGTAGCTGTATGCTGCCAAAAATATTGTCCATCTCAACATCCTGGGAGACAGGATGTTTGGTGGGGGTTTATTATCAGTGAGGTGCCCAGTAAGGGTCAGTGATGAGGTCGAAGTGCCTGCTGTACAGGTACTCGTGGAAATGCTTTACCCCTGCAACCGCGGCAAGCATTTCCTTGTCGATCTGGCTGTAATTTCTTTTTGTTTTAGATAGTGTCTTTGAGAAATAAGCAATAGGGGCTTCAGTTCCATTGGGTAGTTTGTGGCTGAGGACTGCTCCAATGCTGTAGGGGGAGGCATCACAGGTTAATGTTAATGGTAGCGTCTCGCTGTATTGGATGTGAACACTGTCCGATGTTAAGATGCTTTTTATTTTTTAAAATGCTTCAGCCTCATGTTGTCCCCATGTCCAGCTCGCCATTTTATTGAGCAGTCTGTGGTGCAGTTCCAGGACGGTCATTTTCTGCAGCAGAAACACATTGTTAAAGTTCAGCAACCCTAGGAATGCTTGCAGCTCTACTTTGTTTTGTGGCATGGGGGCTTCCCGTATGGCTTTAAGCTTACCATTTGTGGGTCTGATGCCTGCGGTGTCAATTAGAAACCCCCAAAATTCTACCTGTGGGACTGCTATGTGACATTTGTTTCTCTTTAATTTCAATCCTGCCTCCTGGAATCTTCCCAGGACTGCCTTTAGACATTCCATCAATTGATCCCTGCTGGTAGCTGAGACAATTATATCATCAAAGTAGGGTATTACTCTGGGGATGTTGTGAAACAACTGTTCCATGATACTCTGGAACAGGCCTGGGGCTATGCTTACGCTGAATTGGAGTCTCTTGCACTTGAATGCCCCCCTGTGCATGATGATGGTTTGCACCTCAGCAGTAGCCTCATTGATGGGAAGTTGCTGATAGGCCTGGGCCAGGTCCAATTTAGCGAATATAGTCCCCCAGCCCAGGGAGTGTAGAAGGTGCTGGACTATGGGCACTGGGTAGGCGCTTTATTAAGGGTTGTTTTATAGTCAGCAGATTCTTATTGACCTGTCTGGCTTAACTGGAATCAAAATCGGGGTCTCCCATTTGGTGTGGTCCACCGGTTCTAGAACCCTTGGGCTATTAATTTGTCCAGTTGTTCCTCGACTTTTGGTTGGAGGGCGAACAGGACTCACGGCGGATTGAGACAGACTGGGGCAATATTGGGGTCTAAATTAAATGATATAGGGGTCCCAGTGTACTTGCCCAGTTTGTCGTTAAAGATGTCACTGAATTCTCGTTCCAGTTCCGCAATGTCTCTGGTCAGTTGGGGGAGAGGTCTCTGTTGTATGGATGCTGGAGATGCTTATCTGGAATGGTGGGAACCATTCCCTGCTGAGCAGACTGGGTAGGCTCCAGTCTACTATTGTGAGGGGTACGCTTCTGCAGAAAGTGCCATACTCCATGAGTGCAGCCTTTTTTCCCAGGATGGGAATGCGGCAGCCCTGGTCATCTCTCAAAATAATGGCTTAAGGTTCCAATTGATCATGCTGTTGCTCGGGTATGAGTTTTTTAAGGGTGTCCCACGATAACATTGATATATAGGACCCCGAGTCCACTTCCATACTGCAAGGCTTGCCCTCGATTCCAACCGTGGCCATTATTTTGTTTGCTTCGAAGGCGTCGGTGCATCTCACTCTGGTCTGCACGTAGCCCACAAACATGAAATGGGCTTCCTCTTCCCTGGTGTCTTCCCTCTTTTTGAATCTCCCTCCAGGGTTCTTCCACCCTCCCCCTTGGCGACCATGTTGTTTCACAGGCAACGCAGCTCGCTGGTCTTGCCTGCTCATCAGTTGTGTCGCATGGCATACCTCTGTGATGTTGCCTCTATGCTTGCATCTCCAGCATACAGTGTCTCCAAAAGGGCACATGGATCGGAGGTGGTTTCTGCCACAGCTGCCACACTCTCAGATTCCCAGTTTCTCACCTGGCTTACTGGACCTCAGCTTATGTACATCTCCACCATCATTGTCATTGCTGGTGTCGGAAGTGGACTCACTGGGCTGTGGCAGGTGATCAGTCCCGGTTGCGTGGACTTTTCCGCTCCTTTGGATTTGTGCTGCTGAGTTGTCGGATGATTCGGCAGCTCTGGTTTCATCGATGGTTTCTTGGAAGGAGACATCCTCACAGGCCAGGAGTTTCTTTTGTAGCGCAGGATCCTTTGTTCCTAGGATGATCCAGTCCCTGATCATCCCCTTGGTATCTGGGAACCTGCAGTTCTTTGCAATTCTCTGTAGATATGCCACGAATGAGTTGATCGTCTCTCCCTCTCTCTGGCTCCGCATGTAAAAGTTGTAGCAGCTGGCCAGATAGGATGGAGACGGGTCGTAGTGACTCCGGAGGGCACGATGGAGCTCGTCCCAGGATACGGTCTGTAGATTGTCTGCGACCAGAGCTTCAGCCATTTCATAGATCTCGACATCGCAGTGTGATAGGAAGAGTGTCCTTTTCTGTGCATTGGGGGCTGCTTGGAGTCCATTGACCTCCAGGTGTAGGTTGAACTGGCCCATGTAGGATGACCATTTCTCCCTAGTGAGATCATAAGAGATGGTCATTGGGCAGTGGGCCAGGCTGGTCGCATGTTGTGCCATGTCATCAGTTGGTTACGGTTGTTGTTGACGGTGCTTCATCTGTTGGTTGTGGTCAAAATGGCGTTCAACCCCACAAAATGTCCTTTGTTCTCTCCACAGCTCAGGATCCCATCCTTGTCGCCAGTGTTCAATGGGTCCACGTGGGAAATGAGAAACAGGACACAGTGAACTGCTAAGCAGCCTTTATTTTAAATCAGTTCGGAAAAAGCCACTCAGCTGTGGCAGGCGCTGGCTTTTATAGTTGGTGCTGTCCAAAGCTTCAGCCACTGATGGGACCTCATTTTTCCCACCAGCGGTTGGGCCAATGAGTGGAGTCTATTAGCTGACTCCACTCTTTGGCTATATTTGGTCATATATAACAGAATTGGTTGGGTAAATAGAGCAGGAAGAAGTCCATAAATTGTGTGGCTGTTTTGCAAAGGGAGGTGAAATGCAAGCGAGTGCTAAAGCACAGAAAAAACGGGCATGGGGCAAGTGGCTACTCCTTTGAGGAGTGTTTCCCATGCATGTGCAAACTTCCCCCCAACCACAGTCGCCAGTCATGAGAGTAGGAGGATGAGAAAGGTCGCCTGAAGGAACACTTCCACCACATGCACATGCACGCACGCGCGCGCGCGCACACACACACACACAGATGTGGGGGGGAGAGAGAGGTGGCAATGTGTACTGGAAATGCACCAGCAGTGGGAAATTTCCTTTGGCAGCTCCGGAGGCAGTGAGAGGAAAGCGCACCCGGGCATTCCCCCAGTTGGATCCAGCAGCACGAGTGGAAAAAAAAGAAAGTTTCCTCTCCCTATCTCCCCTCTCTCTCTGTGTGAGAGGGAGACAGAGATAGAGAAAGGAGAAGATAGGGAGAGGGGCAGAGAGAGAGACACACAGAGAGATATGGGCAGTGGGGGAGAGAGCCATGGAGGGCAGGGGGAAGAGAGAGGTGGCAATGTGTCCTGGAAATGACCTGGCAATGGGAAATTTCCTTGGGCAGCTCCAGAGGCAGCAAGAGGAAAGCACACCCGGGTGTTCCCCCAGTCGGATCCAGCAGCATGAGTGGAAGAAAGAGAATGATCTATCTCCCTATCTCCCCCCCTCTCTCTGTGTGTGAGAGAGAGACAGAGAGGGGGGAAGATAGGGAGAGGGGCAGAGAGAGAGACACACACAGAGAGATACAGGTTGGAAAGAAAGCCATAGAGAGACACACAGAAAGAAAGAGAGAGAGGGAAGGAGAGGGGGGAAGAGAGAGAGGGAAAGAGAAAGAGGGGGGAGAGGGGGGGAAAGAGAGAAAGAATGGGGGAGAGAAAGTGGGAAAGAGAGAGGCAAAGAAAGAGAGAGAGAGAATGAGAGGGAAAGAGAGAGAAAGAGAGGGAAAGAGACTATATAAGGAAAAGAAACATAAAACAGAACAAGACTTTCAAAATATTGGAAGATGACTATAAGAGATTGGAAAAAGAATTACAGAAGTTCCCACAAAAAAGACATTAAAATTAAAATGGACATAATTAAACATAAAATGGGACTAATGGAAAAAGAGGAATTAGCACAAAAAATTAAAAATGCTAAACAGAATTACTTTGAAGACACAAATAAACCAGGCAGATGGTTAGCCTATAAATTGAGAAAGGAAAGAGAATCAAGAAGGATTAGCTAATTAATAAATGAAGAAGGATATGTGTAGAGTTGTAATTGCAGGAATGTTCTTATCTTGGATGGCAAACCTCAGGTAAAGAATGTTTATAAAGCAAATACAACTCAGGCAAACAAAGTCACTAATGTAAAGAAGGATTAGAGAGAGGAAGTAAACATATGTTAGACTTTAACTAGAGATAATTAATTGTGTTAATTACTATGCTAAACAGTAACAAAAGTTAAGCAGAAACCAAAGTTAACCAATGTTAGAGGATTACTAAAAATGTGTATAAATGCAAGACTAGACTTCAATAAAGTTCATCATGATTCAGTTGATCATGATCAAACACCTCGACTGCCTTGTCATTACAACAGATATGTTTGCTATGGAAATGAGAAGAAAAAAATTATACAAGATTACTATGGAAAATTGTATTTTCAAGAAGAAAAAGTTAAGCAATATTTACAGAAAGCTAAATTACCCCAGATAACCAAAGACATTGAAATAATGTTAGAAGGGAACATAATGATGTTGGAATTAACAGTAGCTGTAAAAAAACAGAATGTTGGGAAAGCACCAGGTCCAGATGGATTGCCAGCAGAATTTTACAAGACTTTCCATGAAATAGTGAATCTTCAATTATTAGAAGTCATAAATGAAGTTATGTCAAAGAAGAGAATACCCCAAACATGTTCAGAAGCATATATTACACTTATACCGAAGGAAGATACAGACCTGCAGCAAGTTAAAAATTATAGACTTATATCCCTATTAAACTCAGACTGTAAAATTTTTGCTTCATTCTTGGCAGAAAGACTGAAAAGATACTTAAATAATTTTATTCATGCTGATCAAAATGGTCTTTTGCCAAAGAGACAAATCAAAGACAATATGAGAATAATTCTGGATATTTTGGAATATTATGAGGCACATCCTGAAAAGCAAGTGGCCTTGATATTTTTTAGATGCACAAAAAGCCTTTGACAATGTGAGCTGGTGATTCATGTTATTGTAATTGGTACAAATGGGCTTTGGTAAAAAAATTCATTCAAGCCATTGAAATGATATATCATAAACAAACTGCAAAGGTTATGATAAATGGAGAACTAACAGAATCTACAGATATAAGAAAAGGGACTGTCGCCTCTGCTGTTCATGTTAACATTGGAAGTGTTGAATAGGAATATTAGAGAAGAAAAATAAATGAAAGGAATGAAAATCAAACAGGAAGAGTATAAATTGCAAGCCTTTGCAGATGACCTGGTATTTATATTAGAGGATCCATTGGAAACAGCACCTAAATTATTAGAAAAGATAGAAGAAGATAGAAAAGTAGCAGGTTTGAAAATAATAAAGATAAAACAAAGATATTAACAAAGAACATGCTAGCAAGACGAAAGAAAGAGTTGGAAGAAGTTTTAGAAATACAGGTCACAAATAAGGTTAAGTATTTAGGGATATATATATTACCTCAAGATGTAGCACATTGAAGGAGGATAACTGTTTTAAACTCAAAAAGCAGATTGCGATAGATTTGACAAAAATGGGAAAACTTACAATTATCATTGATTGGGAGAATATCTACAATTAAGATGAATGTATTGTCTAGAATTTTATATCTATTCCAGACAATTCCAGTTCTATTAGGGAAAGGGTTTTTTGAAGACTTAAATAAAATTGTGCTGAAATACATTTGGCAGGATAAAAAAGTGAGAATAAAACTCAAACTGTTACAAGGTGCAAGAATAAGAGGAGGGTTTGCTTTGCCCAACTGGGAATTATATTACCAGGCAACAAATCTGATGTGGGTAAAGGAATGGATAACATTAAGGAACAGTAGATTATTGACTTTAGAAGGGCATGACTTGCTGTTGGGATGGCATGCTTTCCTCTGGTATAAGGGAACTAAAACACAGGGGTATGTTATAGAAGACATTACATTCAAGGGGCATTGTTTTTAAATTGGGAGAAGATAAAAAGACAATATTACTTAAAAATTCCATTATGGATATCTACCATTGAAGCTTTTTCTTATTCAATAATATATAAAAAGGAACAAACAGTTAGATATGGTGAGATATTGAATGAAAAGGGTGAACTTAAATCTATGCAAGCGTTGGAAGAGCAAGGTGTAAAGATGAATTGGTTTTCATATTTGCAAACACAAACTAGATTTGATAAAGATTTTAAAACAGAAGGTTTCTATGATTAGTTGACTGATTTAGATAAAATTTTGATGGGTACTGATGAAAAGATAATCAAAAAACTTTATGGACATTTATTAGAATTTAAATTGGAGGAAGAACAGAAATTGTGGTCTCAAAACTATAAAATGACAATGCCAACTGCATATAAAGAAAATTTGTATAAGATGTTTTACAGGTGGCACCTACCCCCGACGAGAATCACAAGAATGTTTAAGAACAAATCAGATAAATGTTGGAAATGTCATCAGATACCTGGTTCATATTACCATATGTGGTGGACATGCCCAGATGCAAAAAGATATTGGACTAAAATCCACACATGGTTGGAAAAAATGATAAAACAACACATAGACTTTAAACCAGAGATATTTTTATTGGGAATTATACTGGAAATATACAATAAAGAACTGAAATATTTGATTGTAAATGTTTTAACAGCAGCTAGAATTGTATTTGCTAAGAATTGGAAAAATGACAGAATACCTATGTAGGAGGAAGTTATTAAGAAAATTATGGAATGTGCTGAAATGAATAAATTGACCTTTGAAATTAGAGAACAAGAAGATAACCAATTTTATATGATATGGGATTTGTTTTATCAATGGTTGGACAAAAAGACATGGTAATGTAATAGACTAGGCAAATTTTGTAATAGAGGTTTAATAGATTGATATAAAATATAACACAGACATATATGGATGAAAGTACAATATAAATTTCATGATAAAGTTGGAATATCCCATATAAAATGATGGAATAAATAGTTTAGTCATGGATGTTAGTTAGTTAGTTGTTAGTTTGACAAGGAGAGAATTTATATAAACCGTGAGCAATGACTATGAAAGGATAGTACAAAAGATTTGTAACCAACTGACACACTGTATGTATATAAAATGGAAGATGGTTTTATGTTTTTATGTTTTGTTTGTATATGTTTGTTTTAAAAATAAAAACTTTAAAAAAAATTCCAAAAGCAAAACTTTATTGAGTATATTATTTTGGCACAGAAGTAAAACCAGCTCTAAATTTTCCTGTGCAACCCTGTATAGTTAAAGATGGGTTTCATCCCCTCCTCCCATGGAATGGGTCACATTGTCCAATTAGGAATTAGCTTTTTGTTTTGATAACAGTCCACATCTTGGTAGACACCTGCAGAAATGTTCTTGGTTCTCACAGTTGAAGATTGTAGCCTCCCCATTCCGTTTCACTTTTCCCTCCCCCCCAGATCTTTGGAAGTTGAAAAGCTATAATAATCACAGGAAGCTTAAACATTTTTCAATCTTGACAGAACTGGTACACAAAAAGCAAAAGGGTTAGTGTTATAATAATATCAGAGTAGAAAAAAGAAAGAACTGAGAACAGCAGATTCATGTTTTCATTCAATGAAAGAAGTTCATTGGATTTTAAGATTACTTATCAACTCCTCAGCTTAACCTACGTCAATAAGTTGTTTTGGAACTAAAATTGGACAAACATGTATATATACAGATGAAGAGTTAATATGAAAGAGATAGGATAAAAATCCAATATATAGAACAAGAAATTAACTATTAAAGAATTAGCTGTATTTCAGAAGATATACAGGTGAAACTCAAAAAATTAGAAAATCGTGCAAAAGTTCATTTAGTTCAGTAATGCAACTTAAAAGGTCAACCTAATATAGGAGATAAACTCATTACATGCAAAGCAAGATAGTTCAAGCTGTGATTTGTCATAATTGAGATGATTATGGCTTACAGCTCGTGAAAACCCCAAATCCACAATCTCAGAAAATTAGAATATTACATGCAATCAATAAAACAAGGATTGTACATAGAACAATATCAGACCTCTGAAACGTATAAGCATGCATATGTACTCAGTACTTGGTTTGGGCCCCTTTTGCAGCAAGTACTGCCTCAATGCGGCTTGGCATGGAAGCTATCATCCTGTGGCACTGCTGAGGTGTTATGGAAGACCAGGATGCTGGCCTTCAGCTCTTCTGCATGGTTCGGTCTCATGTCTCTCATCTTTCTCTTGGCAATGCCCCATAGATTCTCTATGGGGTTCAGGTCAGGCGAGTTTGCTGGTCAATCAAGCACAGTAATCCCACGGTCATTGAACCAGATTTTGGTGCTTTTGGCAGTGTGTGCAGGTGCCAAGTGCTGCTGGAAAATGAAGTTAGCATCCCCATAAAGCTCATCTATGGAAGGAAGCATGAAGTGCTCCAAACTCTCCTGGTAGATGGCTGCTTTGACCCTGGACTTAATGAAGCACAGTGGACCAACACCAGCAGATGACATGGCTCCCCAAATCAACACAGACTGTGTAAACTTCACACTGGGCTTCAAGCATCTTGCAATGTGTACCTCTCCATTCTTTCTCCAGACTCTGGGACCTTAGTTTCTAAATGAGATGCAAAAGTTGCTCTCATCAGAAAAGAGGACTTTGGACCACTGAGCAACAGATCAGTTCTATTTTTCTTTAGCCCAGGTAAGATGCTTCTGACGTTGTTTGTTGTTCAGGAGTGGCTTGACAAGAGGAATGCGACATTTGAAGCCCATGTCCAGGATCCATCTGTGTGTGGTGCACTGACTAAAATTAGGCAGGCTCTATTAAATGTGTGGAATAAAACCAAAGAACAAATTTATGTTGAAATACCAACTTGGCTACCCACATTAGAAGCGTTAATGTATCCACATTTACTTCTCCCAGGGGAGGTCATTGCATATCAGGATATATTAGATGAGAAGGGAGAATTAAAAATGAGGCAAGAGTTGAAAGATTTGGGATTGGAGATAGAATGGTGGGCTTATTTGCAATTACAATTGAGGTATGGTAAAGATATGAAAGAATGGGGAATTAGTAGGCGGAAAACAGAATTAGATAAAATACTATTGGGAACAGATGAGAAATTGATTAAAAAAATTATAAAGTGCTATTGGAATGCAAATTGAAAGAAGAAAAAGTAAAAAAAAAAAAACCAATGTTGGCCTGGATGAAAGATTTTGGATGTGGCATAAATTTGGATGATTGGCAAACCTTATGGGATAGAAATAAAAAATAACTTTGGTGGCACTGTATAAAGAAAATTTATATAAAATATTTTACAAATGGCACATCCCACCATCAAAATTGGCAAAAATGTATCCGAAACTATCCCCCAAATGTTGGAAATGCAATAAAGAACCTGGAACATATTATCACTTATGATGGAATTGCAAAAAAGCCCAAATGTATTGGTTGAAAATTAGAAATTGAATAGAAGAGATGTGTAAAATTAAAATAGAATTTAGACCTGAAATATTTTTACTGGGAATTAATGTAGGAGACTATAATAAAAATGTAATATACACTACTGCTGCGAGGTTAGCTTTTGCTCAAAGATGGAAAGGTAGTGAAGTGCCAGACTAGATGGTAATAATTAGGAAAATTTGGATGTGCACCGAAATGGAAAAATTAACGTAAGAATTAAAAAATAAGACTGAATCTGATTATTATAAAATTTGGGAGAAGTTTTACCACTGGTTGAAAAAAGGAAGGAATAAGTGTATCAAACATGACTAAAGTTTATATATATATATGTAAATTTGTATGATTTTTTTATATTTATCATTTGGTGATGTAAGAAAAGCAGGTGCATTGGGATGTATGCACCATGTTCATTGTTTTTAAATGTTTTGTCTTTTTGCTTGATTAATAAAATTTATTTAAAAAAGAAGAAGAAAGAAATGTTAACTTTTAACACTATACTGAGCCATGTGGGTTGGAATGACATAATGGTAAAAAAAATTGTGGATAGCCGTTGCTACAGTACCCTTCAGAGGCAGTAGTGGTGTTCAGCTGGTTAGCACTGGTTTGGGCGAACCGGTAGCAAGGATTTGGCATGGGTCACTGAACCGGTAGTAACTTCTGGCTGGCCACACCCCCAACCTCATCGCCTGGTTTCCACTGGATCACTTGACCTGCCCACCTGATGCTTGCCCACCCAGTCACTCCTTAAGGTATTTCTTTTTTTTTAACCTCATGACAATTCATAGGAACAGCTGTGCCAGGATTCCCCTCACTTCTTACTGCTTCACCCAGGAGGCTTCACTGAGGCCCAGGAAGGCAAAAAATGGAGGGAGGGGGTGCAGTCCCCCCTCCATTTTTTGCCTTCCTGGGCCCCAGGGAAGCTTCCTGGGAGCAAAAACGCCCCCCCATAGAGGCCCTGAGGCCAGGAAGGCTCAAAAACCAGGGTGGGTGGGGTGCTGCAAAAAAGCCACGCCTACCCAATCACATGGCCATGTCCACCTAGTCATGCCCAGCTAGCCACGCCCACAGAACCGGTAGTAAAAAAAATTGAATCCCATCACTGTTCAGAAGGCCAGCACAAGGAATGAGATGTGTGGGGTGTGTCGCTTAGCCTCCTGCTGCTTTTGCAGCTGCAATTGGCTGCAAAAGTGGCCATGCTTGCTGGAGGCAGCGGCCAGAGCAGCACCCATGAGTCAGTTGTTTTGTGGATGGAATTGCCTGCTGTGACTGTCAACGTTAGATAAGGAGGGCGCAAAGCCTGTGTGGCATGTCACTTGGCCTCCTGCTGTTTTTGTGGCTGCAATCGACTGCAAAAGCAGCCATGCTTGCTGGAGGCCATAGCTTGAGTGGCACTCACGAATCATCTGTTTTGTGGATGCTGGGATGGCCTTCTCATTTGGGAAGCTGGAATGCCTCCCCTGCCTCATAACGGTAGATGGGGAAAAAAAAAGACTTTCCCAAAACTAAGGCAGAGCACTTATTTCATAAGTCAAAAGGAAATTTCTTTTTGGGGGGGAAACATGGGTAAATATATTCCAAAGTTGTCCAAATTGGAAAACTAACATTAATTGTTGACTTTCAGGATCTAATATTTCACAACAGGTAAGCATGGTGATATAGATCCAGAAAATGTTCTAAGCAAACAATAGATTCTTTTTTAAAATATTTATTTTCAGATATATACACTGGATTTCTCTCAGTATATAAATAAATCTGGAAATAATATGATAGCAGTGTTCCAATATTTGAGGGGCTGCCACAGAGAGGAGAGGTTCAAGCTATTTTCCAAACAAGGAATAATGCACGGAAGCTGATCAAGGAGAGATTCAACATGGAAATAAGGAGAAATTTTCTGATAGTGAAAACATTCAACCAATGGAACAGCTTGCCTTCAGAAGTTGTGGGAGCTTCCTTACTGGAAGCTTTCAAGAAGACACTGGCTTGGCTGACTGGCTGGGCATGACCACTGGGTGGGTGTGGCCAGCTTGACACCACTCACTGGGTGTGGCTGACTAGCTGAGTGTGGCCACCTTGACACCACTCCCCAAACTGCTGGCATGTTTCCTCTTTGCATTGGGTAGACTGTGCTGAAGCCACGCTGGCCCAATGTTTCCTCTTCACATTGGGTAGATAGGGCTGAAGTACCATGGTCTGGCCCCTTACATTTTCCAGGATGGCCTCGCGAGCCGGAACCTGACCTACAAGGTCCTTTCCAACTTTGTTAATCTCTAATTTTGAATATTCTTCTTTTCCCAAAGAATAAGCTTTAATGATATTTATCTGTCAATAGTGCAAGAAACCTATCTCTATATTTTATTTATTTTTATTTATTTTGTATCCCACCCTTATTATTTTTACAATAATTTAAGGCAGTGAACATATTCGACATATCCTATTTCCTGCACAACAACAACCCTGTGAGATGGGTTAAGCTGAGAGAGAATTACTAGCCCAAAGTCACATGTTACTAACTTAGTTATACCTTTTGATATACATATACTTAGGTATTTAATGGAATTAGCACAATTAAGGAACTGATATTCCTCAGCTAAATGGGTAACCAGATTTTTAGGAACCAACTCCAATTTGGACCAGTTATCTTTTACATCAACACCGGGACAATAGTATGAGGTTTAGAAATAAATAAAAGAAAGTCATTTGCAAATAAAATCAATTTGATTTCTTAGTTCTGCCAGCCTAAGACTAGAATAAAACTAGCACTGGCAGAGCTAAGAAGTTGTGCCTATTTTGATCCATTGCAATCCTTTCCTCCCAGCCAGTGTAAATCAGTGCTGATTTATGTTGACTGCATAGGAAAAGATTGCAAAAGTGACAGGAGTAGCCTCTCAAAGTAAGGTACTTGATCATTCATATAATAACAGCAGCACGAATCTCACTGGCACAATATTGGAAAATGCCCATCTTACCATCTATACATATTATTATTCAGAAGATTTATTAATGTACCGAAATGGAGAGGCTCACACTAAAACTAAGAGGAAAAGATGATTCTGAATTTTATTCGATTTGGGATAAATGGTACAACTGGATAGACCGTAAGAAAAAGAATGTATAAAATAAATGAACTTAGGAAACATATTACTACATATATATCTAATGACAGGAATTTATAAAATAGTAGTTTTATTTCTTCTTTTCATTGAATAAACAATATAATGGACTTACTTACAAAATAACACAGTTATAATCCAATAATAACAATAGACTATTAGATAATATATAATATAAATAGTATTTAGTTTATAACGGGTGAGGAATATTTGCCATTCAATATCTGTTATGAGTTACTTAAATCACTATCAAATGTATTGAAATGTAGAGAGAAATATGAATTGTACTGATGTTTATTTGTATGTGTCAGATCCGTGTATCTGCCATTCTTCAATGGAAGAAGAAGTGGGTGGGGGGAGGAAGTTGGTACAAATAATCCTTTTTGATGTAACTTGCATATATTTAATCTTTTTTTTTCATTTTTAAAATTTTTTTATTGGTTTTTAAGATGAACATAGACAAACAAAACATAAAAACATCAAGTCATCTTCCATATATATACATAGTGTGCCGGTTGGCTTACAAATTGTTTTGTGCTTCCATTTCGTAGTCTTCAATTACAATTACGTTGTATATATTCTCATATTTTCAATCAAATATTAAATACATTAATATCATTGTTAATCAATCATTTGACTATACTTTTATTCATTCATGTTTTACGAAATAATCATATTTTACTTAATTTCTTTTATGACAGTTCATATTATCATCTCAAATCTATCCTACAATCATTTTGTAGATATAATAAGAAAAAAATACATCTTTATATATTTATTATTTTCTAAGAATCTACATATTTCATTACCATGTTTTATTGTCTAACCATTGATAGAATAGATCCCAAACTTTATGAAATTGTTTATCATCTTGTTCTCTGATTTCAAATGTCAACCTACTCATTTCAGCACAATCCAATATTTTCTTAATGGTTTCCTCCTGTGATGGTATTTTCTCATTTTTCCAGTTTTTCGCAAATACAATCCTAGCCGCTGTTAATACATTTACAATCAGGTATTTCAATTCTTTACTATATATTTCAGGTAAAATTCCCAATAAAAATATCTCTGGTTTCAAACCTATATGCTTTTTTGTCATTTTTTCCAACCACATGTGGATTTTAGTCCAATATTTTTTAGCATATGCACAAGTGCACCACATATGGTAATATGAGCCAGGTGTCTGATGATATTTCCAACATTTTCCAGATTTGTTCTTGAACATTCTTGCTATTCTTGTTGGGGAAAAATGCCACCTGTAAAACATCTTATACAAATTTTCTTTATAAGCTGTTGACATTGTCATTTTATAATTTTGAGACCACAATTTTTGCCATTTCTCTAGATCAATCTTATATCCAAAATTCTTCCCCCAAGCAATCATAGTTTCTTTAACTTGCTCTTCTTCTAGTTTAATTTCTAATAAATATCCATACAATTTTTAATCACCTTTTCATCAGTACCTCTCAAAATCTTATCTAAATCAGTCAGTTTATCATAGAAACCTTCTGTTTTAGAGTCTTTATCATACCTTGAATGTATTTGCACATATGAAAACCAATTCGTCTTTATACCTTGCTCCTCTAATTTTTGTATAGATTTAAGTTCAACCTTTTCATTCAATATTTCACCATATCTAACTGTTTGTTCCTTTTTATATATTATAGGATAAGAAAATGCTTCAATAGTCGACAGCCAGACTGGAATTTTCAAATAACATTGTCTTTTAGTCTTCTCCCAGTTTAAACACAGAGACTCCTGTATATAATGTCTTCTAAAATACCCCTGTGTCTTAGTTCCTTTATACCATAGAAAAGCATACCACCCCAACAACAGTTCATATCCTTCTAATGTCAACAATCTAGTATTTCTTAATGTTATCCATTCCTTAACCCACATCAAATTTGTAGCTTGGTAATACAACTCCCCATTAGGCAATCCAAATCCTCCTCTTATTCTGGCATCTTGCAAAAGTTTTAACTTTATTCTCGCTTTCTTACCTTGCTATATATATTTCAACACGATTTTATTTAAATCTTCAAAGTAATCTTTTCCAAGCCTAATTGGAATTGTTTGGAACAAGTATAAAATTCTGGGTAATATATTCATCCTGATTGTTGATATTCTTCCTATTAATGACAGATGTAGATTTGATAGCCAAATCTCGCGCTATCTGCTGCTTAAGTTTGATCTAATTATTCTCTTTTAGTGTATTGCATCTTGCTGTCAAATGTATCCCCAAGTACTTGATCTTATTCGTGACCTGAATTTTCAATAGATATGCCAGTTCTTCCTTTTGTCTTGATAGCATATTCTTTGTCAAGATCTTTGTCTTATCTTTATTTATTTTCAAACCGGTCACCTTTCCATATGCCTCGATCTTTTCTATCAATTTTGATGCTGTTTCTCGTGGGTCTTCTAAAATGAAAACCAGATCATCTGCGAATGCTTGCAACTTAAATTCTTCCTTTTTAATTTTCATCCCTTTTATATTCTTTTCATCTCTAATAATTCTATTTAGGACTTCCAAAGTTAACACAAACAACAGAGATGATAGTGGGCACCCTTGTCTTGTTCCGTTTCTTATATCGATAGAGTCTGTCAGTTCTCCCTCAATCATTACCTTTGCTGTTTGCTTATGATATATAGCTTCTATTGCTTGAATAAATTTTCTAGTAAAGCCCATCTGTTCCAGCAGTAATAACCTGAATCACCAATTCACATTATCAAATGCCTTCTGTGCATCTAGAAATATCAAAGCCATTTGTTTTTCAGGATGTGCCTCGTAGTATTCCAAGAATGTCCAAGATTACTCTCATATTATCTTTAATTTGTCTCTTTGGCAGAAATCCATTTTGATCAGGATGGATAAAATTGTTTAAGTATTTTTTAAGTCTTTCTGCCAATATTGAAGCAAAAATTTTATAATCTGCGTTTGGTAAGGAAATAGGTCTATAGTTCTTGATTTGTAATAGATCGGTCTTCTCTTTTGGGAGAAGTGTAATATAAGCTTCTGACCATGATTTAGGTATCTCCTTCTTTAACATAACTTCATTCATAACTTCTAGCAATGGAAGGTTCAACGATTCTTGTAGTGTTTTATAAAATTCTGCCAGAAGTCCATCTGGGCCTGGTGCCTTTCCATTATTTTGCTTCTTGAGTGCTTCAGTTAACTCCATCATCGTTATATTGCTTTCTAACATTGTTTCAATCTCTTTAGGTATCTGGGGTAAATTAGCATTGTGTAAATACTGTTTAACTCTTTCCTCATCAATATTATCTTGTGTGTATAGTTTCCCATAATAGTCTTGTATAATTTCCTTCTTCTCTTTACTTCCATAGCAAATTTGGCCTTGATCATCTATTAATTGCAATATTTTCATTGATTCTTTCTCCTTTCTCAATTTATATGCTAACCATCTACCTGGTTTATTTGCATCTTCAAAATAGTTCTCTAATTTTTTGTGCTAATTCTTCTTTTTCTGTTGGACCCATTTTATGTTTAATTATATCCATTTTTAACTTAATGTCCTTTTTCTGTGGCATTTTCTGTAGCTTTATTTCAAGTCCTTTATACTCATCCTCTAATGCCTTAGAGGTTAGTCTTTTCATGGTATTTCTTTTCCTTGTATAGTCTGTTATCAAGCTTCTAGCATATGCCTTCATTGTATCCCATACGGTCTGGATTGATGTATCTTCTTTTTTGTTTTCTCTAAAGAAGAAAGACAGTTCTTTCTCGATCCACTGTGTGAAGTCTTTTTCCTTTAATATAGTATTATTTAACGTCCACCTAGATCTTCTTCTTTGTCCTTTCCATTTAATCGTCATTGGATTGTGATCTGCCCAAGTACTTGTTTCAATATTTATTTCTTGAATGTTAGATATTAGTTCTGTTGACATCCATATCATATCTATTCTGGACTATTCTATCTATTCTGATAAGTGTCTATTTGAGTAGAAGGTGTATTGTTTAGTTTTAGCATTTCTTTCTCTCCATGTATCTTTTAAGTTTATTTCATCTATCAATTTAAAAAAAGATTTAGGGAGAGTCTTTCTGTTTTGCTTTGTTGTTTTCTGTGCTGTATAGTCCAGTTTATTATCTACAATTCCATTAAAATCTCCCATCATAACTATATTAGCATAGTCCAGTTCAATTATTTTCATATGTAATTTTTAAAAATTCTTTTTTTTATAAAAAAATTTTTTATTTTAACAACAAAACAACATAGACATACCACATAAAACATAAAAATATCATCCTTCTTCATAAATTTACAAAAAGTGCATCGATTGGTTTACCACTTTTTTTTGTGCATCCATTTCCTAGTCACTAATATAATTATATTACATAATAGCTCATATTACCAATCAATAATTGTATAACCTAATATCATCACTAAAAAAATCATTTATCTATAATTTTGTTAATTCATATTTTAATGAGATAACTATAGTTTACTTAGTTTATTTTGCAATAAATCATAAGATCATACCAAATCTATCTTAATAATGTTTTATAAAGATAATATCAAGAAAAAAAAGGAAAAATTTTTTTTATGCTAAATCTGAATATTCTATTATTATGTTTTATTATCTAACCATTGATAAAAAAGATCCCAAACTTCATAAAATTGTTTATCTTCTTGTTCTCTGATTTCAAATGTCAATTTACTCATTTCAGCACAATCCAATATTTTCTTAATAATTTCTTCCTCTGATGGGAGAAGACGGAGCCACGTTGCTGCGATACAGCTGCAATCTCGGGGCTCTGAGATTGCAGCTGATATCTTCACCCCTGGTCGGTCCTAATGGACCTAAACCGTCCCGTAGAGATGGTGATAGTAAGGGGCGCGTTCTGCTGATCCCAGGGACATCGCAAAGTCCCTGGTTGATCCAGAAGAAGCCCTTTTACCATCGGCGGAGAGGCAGCCTTTAAGCTGCTGAAGCTGTGACAGCTCCGGAAGGAAGAGGCAGAAAGAGAAAGTGCATCGGCTGGTGAGAATCTTTTTTTGGGGGGGACTTAAGGACACTCTAAAATGAGAAGAATCCTGTAAGACTTTGGACAAAAACTGATGAAACTGATTTAGTGGCGATTTTTTAAAGAGAATGTCAAATTGAGGCTTGGCTTTTTACTTTTACTTTTGTTTTCATTGAACTTCCATTGTGATCTAGTAACTGTAACTAGACTGGTTTTTTCTCTTATATTCACCTAATTTTTCTTTCTTCCCCCCCCTTTTGACTGTTAATAGTTTTTTTTAGAACAGAGGCTCCCTTTAGTAATTTTTTTTCCTTAAATATATATATATACATGTATATTTCCCTTTTTTTATTAGGCTTTTTTGGGAAAGAAGGGGGAGTGGATTAAAGAAACTTTGTAACACTGCCAACTAGAGGCTTGAAAATACTTTATTGGAAGTTGAGAGGGCTGTGAAGGAATCCTTTCTCAAGGACACTGGAACTTGATAAGATAGAGGGAAGAACACTGGAGAATGTTTTAACAGGTGTTCTTTGGAACTTCTATTATTAATTGAGTACTTGAAGTTTGGCTTTGGAATTTGTGGAGAAGCCATAATAAGAGCCTTGGATAACTAAATAAGATGCAGTATGCTTTCTTTTTTACCTTCTTTTAGCTGTTTCATCCCTCCTCTTCAATCCCACAGTATTTTGTAATATTTGTATATCTATTTTCTTTTTCTTTTGTTTGACTTTATTTTTAATTTTACTTTTCTTCTTAAAGGGAAAGCCTCAGAATATTTTTCTTTTTTCTTATTGGGATTTTTGCCTTTTCTATTTTCTATTTTCATTTCTTATTTATTTTTATGGTTATTTTTTTATTTTTTGAGACCTTATAATTGGATTAAGGTGTGAAGAACCTGAAGAATTCTTTTTTCTTCTTCTTTTTTTTAATCATTGCTTTTTAATATTATTGGGTCTTACTCTCTTTTTCTTTTTCTTTTTTACTATTCTTAATTTTTATTTTTGAATTATAATTGACTATTCCACAATAGGATTAAGGTTTAGAGGAACCTGAAGAATCTCCTCCTTTTTCTTTTTAATCTTCTTTTTCTCCTTCTCTTTTTAATCCTGGACTCTTTATTTTTTATTGGTTTTTTTTTTAATGTTTTTCTTCTTCCCAACTGGATTATAATTGGCTATCCTATTAATTGGATTAAAGGAGCTTAAATATCCTGAGTTATTCAAATGAGTAAGAAAACTTTACCTTCTGGCAGTTCAACTTCTGCTCCTGCTTCTCCATCAACTGGAGGACGACTATCAATAATGGCGAAGCAAGATAAAGTACAAATGGATCTAGCGACGATTATACAAGGAATACAAGAACTCAAAATGAGTATTGACCAAAGAACAGAGAGTATTGAACAAAGAATTGCGAAGACTGATGAAAAAATTGAAAATTTTCAACAAATGATGGCGAAACAGGAGGAGAGACTCCAAAAAATTGAGGAGAAAGACAAACAAAGAGATGAGACAATTGGAAATATTGCTAGCAAATTAACAATGGTGCAACAAGATATAACTGGGATATTGAAGTGGGAGATGGATAGGTCAGAATTTTATCTCAGATTTCAAAATATAGAGGAAGAAAAAGGACAAGATTTGGCGGCTGTAATGATAGAAATTCTGGCTGGAGCTTTGGAGATAACAGAGGAAAAGATGATGGACGGAGTAGATGAGATATATCGTGTCTTCACAAGATATGTGATGAGGAATAAGCTTCCAAGGGAGATCCATATCAGATTTACTAAAAAGACTATTAAAACACAAATATTACAAGTCGCAAGAGATAAGGTGTTGAAATACAAAGGTAAAGAGATTATGGTTTTAAAACAAGTGCCCAGAAGAGTGAGAGAGATGAGAAGAGAATATCGATTTTTGACCAAAAAGTTATTGGAAAAAGAGGTGAATTATAGATGGTTGATCCCAGAAGAATTAATGTTTATATGGCAAGAACAGAGATACAGAATCGACTCAATTGAGAAAGCAGAAATATTCTACAATGAATTTTTTGGAAGAAGAGAAATAGAGACAGAAAAAGAGACCATTTCAACTGAGCCTCAAGAAGACCAGATGGGAACGGGGAAAGAAGAAGGTGCGGTAGGTGGACAAATGGAGACCAAAGAACAACGTGAAGTAAGATCTACAAGAACTGTTAGACCTAAATATAAAACATAACCATGGAGGAAAAAAAAATTGATTTCTATGAATATAAATGGATTTAACTCAGCTATTAAAAGAAGAAAAATCTTTCATAAATTAGAGAAGTTAAAATTTGATATAATTTGCCTACAAGAAGTACATATTAAAAAACAACATCAATGATTATTGGTAAGACCAAAACTGGGGAAAATTTTTACTTCCTTGACTAACTGTAAGAAAAGAGGAGTGGTCCTGTACATTAAAGAAACTATTGGAGCAAAATTGATTTATACTGATGAAGATGGAAAAGTATTAATGGTTGAAATAGTGGATAACAATATAAAAAAACTGCTTGTTGCAATTTATGCTCCAAACAATAAACAAGAAGAATTTTATAAAAAGACTCTCCCTAAATCCTTTTTTAAAATGGTAGATGAATTAAATTTAAAAGATATATGGAGAGAAAGAAATGGTAAAACCCAGCAATATACTTTTTATTCAAATAGACATTTATCATGGCCCAGAATAGATATGATTTGGACTTCTTCAGAACTAATATCTAACATTCAAGAAATAAATATAGAAACGGGTATATGGGCAGACCATAATCCAATGACAATTAAATGGAAAGGACAAAGAAGATGATCTAGATGGACATTAAACAATGCTATTTTAAAGGAAAAAGACTTTACACAATGGATGGGCAAAGAATTGGCTTTCTTCTTCAGTGAAAATAAAAAAGAAGATACTTCAATGCAGAATTTTTTCGATACAATGAAGGCATATGCGAGAGGATTAATAATGGATTATACAAAGAAAAAGAATATTAGAAAGAGGCAAACTATTAAAGCTTTAGAAGATGATTATAAAAAACTGGAAAAAGTATTGCAGAATATGCCACAGAAAAAAGATATTAAATTCAAAATGGATATAATTAAACATAAGATGGGTCAGGCAGAGAAAGAAGAATTGGCACAAAAAATTAGAAGTGCTAAACAGAACTATTTTGAAGTTGCAAACAAACCAGGTAGATGGCTAGCATACAAATTGAGAAAGGAGAAAGAATCTAGGAAAATAGTACAGTTAATAGATGATCAAGGCCAAATGTGTTATGGTAATAAGAAGAAAAAGACAATTATCCAAGACTTTTATGGACAATTATATAAGCAGGAGGATTTCGATGAGGAAAGAATTAAGCTTTATCTAGAAAATGCTAACCTACCTAAGATATCTGAAGAGACTGAAAAAATGTTAGAAAGTACCATAACAATGATGGAACTAACGGAAGCATTTAATAGGCAGAATAATGGAAAAGCACCAGGCCCAGATGGGCTCCCGGCAGAATTTTATAAAACATTACAAGAATCGTTGAGCACTCCACTGTTAGAAGTTATGAATGAAGCCATGTTAAATAAGAAAATACCCAAAACATGGTCAGAAGCTTATATCACACTTATTCCCAAAGAAGGGGCCGATCCATCACAAATTAAGAACTATAGACCTATTTCTTTACTGAATGCAGATTACAAAATCTTTGCTCCCATCCTGGCAGAAAGGCTCAAAAGATACCTAAATAACTTTATTCATCCTGACCAGAATGGATTCCTGCCAAGGAGACAAATTAGGGATAATATGAGGGTAATTCTGGACACTTTGGAATATTACGAGGCGCACCCTGAAAAACAAATGGCTTTGATATTTTTAGATGCCCAAAAGGCATTTGATAATGTGAATTGGAGATTCATGTTTTTGTTATTGGAACAGATGGGCTTTGCTAGAAAATTTATTCAAGCAATAGAAGCCATATATGACAAACAAACGGCAAGAGTGATGATAGAGGGAGATTTTACAGATTCTATTAATATAAGAAAAGGCACAAGACAAGGTTGCCCATTATCACCTTTGTTATTTGTATTGACTTTGGAAGTGCTGAATAGAAACATTAGAGAGGATCCAAATATAAAAGGAATGAAAATTAAGAAGGAGGAATTTAAATTGCAAGCCTTTGCGGATGATTTGGTTTTTATTTTGGAAGATCCTCTAGGAACAGCTTTAAAGCTACTGGAAAAGATAGAGATTTATGGTGAGATGGCCGGCTTGAAAATAAATAAAGATAAAACAAAGATCTTGACAAAGAATATGTTATTAAAACAAAGAGATGAACTGGCAGATTTATTGAAAATTCAAGTTACGAATAAGGTTAAATATTTGGGGATATATTTGACGTCAAGATGTACTACATTGAAAGAGAATAACTATATTAAACTTAAACAACAGATAGCATCTGATTTGAAGAAATGGGAAAATCTACAATTGTCATTGATAGGTAGAATTTCAACAATCAAGATGAATATTTTACCCAGAATTTTATATTTGTTCCAAACCATATCAATCAGGCTTGGTAAAGATTACTTTGAAGAATTAAATGAAATTGTGTTGAAGTTTATATGGCAAGGTAAGAAAGCCAGAATAAAATTAAAACTTCTGCAAGATGCTAGAATTAGAGGAGGTTTTGGCCTTCCGAATTGGGAGTTGTACTACCAAGCTGCAAATTTAATGTGGGTTAAAGACTGGATAACATTAAGAAAGACTAGATTGTTGACACTAGAAGGGCATGATTTATTACTGGGATGGCATGCTTTTCTGTGGTATAAGGGAACTAAATCGCAGGGCTATTTTAGAAGGCATTATATAAGGGAGTCTTTATGGTTGAATTGGGAGAAAATTAAGAGAAAATGTTATTTGAAAACCCCAGTCGGGTTATCAACTATTGAAGCTTTTTCTTATCTTATAATATATGAGAAGGAACAAACAGTTAGATATGGGGAAATATTGGATGAAAAGAGTGAACTTAAAACAATGCAAAAACTAGAAGAACAAGGCATAAAGATGAATTGGTTTTCATATGCGCAAATACATTCAAGGTATCTTATAGATTCTAAAGCGGAGGGATTTTATGATAAATTGACTGATTTAGACAGGATCTTGACAGGTACTGATGAAAAAGTGATTAAAAAATTATACAGTTATTTCTTGGAAATTTTATTAGAGGAGGAACAAGTTAAAGAAACGATGATTGTTTGGGGGAAGAATTTTGGATATGGGATTGATTTGGAGAAATGGGAAAAATTGTGGTCTCAAAATTATAAAATGACAATGTCAACAGCTTATAAAGAAAACTTGTATAAGATGTTTTACAGGTGGCATTTTCCCCCAACAAGAATTGCAAGAATGTTTAAGAACAAATCTGAAAAGTGCTGGAAATGTCATCAGATACCTGGCTCATACTACCATATGTGGTGGACTTGTGAGGACGCTAGAAAATATTGGACAAAGATTTGCATATGGTTGGAAAAAATGACAAAGACACATATAGACTTGAAACCAGAGATTTTTTTATTGGGAATCTTACCTGATATATATAATAAAAATTTGAAGTATTTGATTGTAAATATATTAACAGCGGCTAGGATTGTATTTGCTAAAAACTGGAAGAGTGAGAAAACTCCATCAAAAATTCTTCTTGATTGTCATTCGGGGCATAGATTGCAATCAGGAGTGTTTTCATATTATTGTCCATTATTTCCACCATTAGTATTCTTCCATCGTCATCAGTATAGATCAATTTCGCTGGGATAATATGTTTAATGTATAAAACCACTCCTCTTTTCTTGCATTGTGTCAAAGAAGTAAATATTTTCCCTAATTTTGGCTGTATCAACAATTGTTCATGTTGCTTTTTGATATGTACTTCTTGTAGGCAGATTATATCAAATTTTAATTTCTCTAATTTATGGAAAGTTTTCATTCTTTTAACAGCTGAGTTAAGTCCATTTATGGTAATTGCAATAAGTTTTTTCTCTTCCATGGTTATATTTTGTAGTTAGGTTTAGCAGCTCTCATGGATCTTGGTTCACATTGTTCTTTGTCTCCCACTTTTCCACCTACTGCACATTCTTCTTTTTCAGTCACCATTAGGCAGTCCTCTTGGAATTCAATTAGTGAGATTTCTTTTACTGCCTCTTCCTCTTTCCCTCCAAAGAATTCTGTGTAAAATGATTCAGCTTTCTCAATTGAGTCAATTCTATGTCTCTGTTCTTGCCATGTGAACATTAAACCTTCTGGAATCAGCCATCTATAATTCACCTCTTTTTTAAGTAGCATTTTGGTCAAAAATCAGTATTCTCTTCTCATCTCTCTCACTCTTCTGTATACTTATTTCAGGACCACAATCTCCTTGTCTTTATATTTCAATGTTTTCTCTCTTGCCACTTGCAATATTCACGTTTTAATGACTTTCTTTGTAAATCTGATGTGAACTTCTCTTGGTAGGCTATTTCTCATTGCATATCTTGTGAAAACTCGATAAACCTCATCTATTCCATCCATCATCTTCTCTTTAGTAATTTCCAAAGCTTCAGCCAAAATTTCTGTCATTATTTCAACTAGGTTTTGTCCCTTTTCTTCCTCTATGTTTTGGAATCTGAGATAAAATTCTGATCTATCCATCTCCCATCTCAGCATCCCACTTTTATCTTGTTCAAGCACAGTTAATCTGCTATCAATATCTCCAATCTTCTTATCTCTTTGTTTGTCTTCTTCAATTTTTTGGGAATCTCTCATCATATTTCATCATTTGTTGAATGTTCTCCACCTTTTCATCAGTTTTCCCTGTTCTTTGTTCAATGTTCTCTGTTCTTATTTGAATATTTTGAATTCCTTGCATAATCATCTGCAGGGTCACTTTTTCCTGTTGTTTTTCTTGCTGTAAGATTGTCTGTATTGAACGTTGTCCTCCAGATGGTGAAGAGGAAGAAGTAGAAGTTGAGGAACCAGGAGCTGTTAGTTTCCTACTCATTTTGGACAATTCAAAATCTTCAGGTTCTTCTAGACCTTAATCCACTTGTGAAATAACCAATTGCAATTCCAAATAAAAATAGTAGGAAAAAAGAAACCAAATAGTAGTAGTAGTAGTAGTAGTAGTAGTAATAATAATAATAATAATAATAATAATAATAATAATAATAATAATAATAATAATA
>NW_020769390.1:2021094-2047603 GCF_900518735.1 Pseudonaja textilis
TAATAATAATAATAATAATAATAATAATAATAATAATAATAATAATATTTCTTTGGGTTCTTGTATACTTTAACCCAATCGATTGGCTAAGCAGTGGTAAAAACTCAAAAATGGAAGAAAAGACCATAATTACACAAAAAAAGAAAAAATTGTTAAATCCTGAAAAAGGTGGAAAAGTAAAAAGTAAAAAACTAAAAAAGAGATAAGGAAAGTTCTTCAGGTTCTTCAACACCTTAATCCTGTTAAAAGGTCTCAGGTATAAAAGGATGCATAAGAAAAAAAAGAAAACCACAAAAATAAATTAAAAAAAACCAATATGGAGGGTAAAAAAAAATACAAGGGAGGGAGAGAGAAAAAAGAAAAGAGACTACTCCTTTAAAAAGAAAAGGAAGGAAATCATTAATATCAATGCTTTTCCTTTAAAATAAAATGCAAACGTAAAAAATTTGACTTCAAAAAAAAGAAAAAGAAAGACAAAAACAAGTTCCAAAAGGCCAGAAATCCAAATAGCTATTATGAAAAGTAAAATAGTAAGGAGGGGATTTGTTAAAGTAAGAAATAGTGCAGCTTAAAAAAAAAAAGAGCACACTGCACCTTGTTTGATTATCCAAGGCTTTTGTTAAAATTTATAACTCTCTTCTCCAGAGTCTTATCACCTTTTTTTTCCTATAAGCTTCAACACCAGACTCCAACTGTTGATAGAAACCCAGAAGAGCACCTTCTGCAATAATACTCTCTCATGCTCTTCCATCTATCTTATCAAATAGCAATGTCCTTGAAAAGAAGTCCCAGTTCTTTCTCAGCTTTGTCTGGTCAAGAAAAAGAAATAAAATATTTCCAAGCCTCTAGTTGGCAGTGTTACAAAGTTTGTTTGCTTTCACTTTCCCCCTCCTTTTCCAAACAAAATATAATAAAAATTAATTAAAAAGGGAAAAAGATATTTAAAAAGATGACTAAAAGGGAGTCTCTAGCCTAGAATATTATAAAGTCAAAAAGGAGAGAAAGAATAGGTGAAAGAAGAAGAAAAAAAACCAGTCCAGTTTCAAAATATAAAATCATGTGTAGAAAATCCAGCAATGAGAAAAATAAAAATAAAAATATTACTTTGACATTCCTGTTTAAAATCGCCACTTAATTACTTCTGTCAAAACTTTTACAGATTCTTTCTTTTCCTTAGGGTGTCCTTTCAAATCTTAAAATAAAGAAAAAGTTCTCACCAAACTGGCACACTTTCTCTTTCCCTTCTCTTTCGTTTCAGAGCTGTCCCAACTTCAGTAGCTTTAATAGCTGCCTCTTTGCCACTGGCAGAAAGAGCTTCTCCTGGATCTACCAGGGACTTTGCGGTATTCCTGGGATTGACAGGATGCGCTCTTTACATTCACCGTCTCTTCAGGGCGGTTTAGATCCAATTGGACCGTCCAGGAGCAAAGATATCGGCAGCGATCTCAGACCTCCAAGATTGCATGCTGTATCATCGCGATGCCAGTTCCACCCTCCCGAATATATTAAATCTTATATTGATTCTGTATAACTTGCACATGATATACAGCTGGAGGACTGGAGCCAGATGTCTAGAAACTTGTCACCTCTTGAAGAGATAACAAGATGAGAAGATGAAAAATTCCAGCTCGGAAGGTACCCCTGGGAACTCTCCTAAAATATGTTCCCAGAGAAGGGGAGGGGAGAATTAACATGTTGGTTCTTTGTTTGACTAAATCCACATCTAAATAAGGGGAGGGATTCTAACTCCCTTTATCTATTACTGTATGCCTGGAAACATCTTAGACTCAGCTTTGACTAGTGCTGGAATTCACTCCCTTTCAATAAAGGATTCCTTTTGAAATGTCTAGCTTTCAGAAGTTCATTCTCTTTGGTTGAAGGGAAAAAGTCCAGTGCTTACAGTATGACTATTACATTTTTATGCTTGTATATTTGTATATTTTAATCTTTTGTACTAAATAAAATATTTTTTAAAAGTTAAAAACAACAACAATGCTTGTTTGCCACTGCTCACCTCTGCTATTGACTTTGAACACTGCAAGGGGGAATATCAAATATCATGGATCAATGGTTTGAACATGAATATCCTGTAAGTAATGTTATGTGCTGAAACTAACAAAGAAGAAAAATCTGGAACAGGAAACAAATTCTGGTAAGATTTGTGGCTAGCTGGGCACCCTTTTTTGAACAGGATGATGTCTTTGGCAGAGATTACAGCTGCATGAAGCATTTGACCAGCAAAGCCTATCTGGTCTAAGAAGAGCATACATAACCCATGTATACTTTGTACAGCTGCTCCTTGTGAGTGGATTGTAAGAACAAGTTTTTTCAACAGCCATGGTTGATTGACTGGGGTTTCATCTTAACTCACAGTCACCACACAGCCTTTTTTATGGGAAAAAAATCTTGCTACATCTCTTAATTACCTTTGAAATTATTTGATACTTTTTTGAAATATTAAGCACTAGTGATAAAAATGTATGCCTTATTTCAACTGTTTTGGAATAAACTATGTGTAATGTTCTAATGTTCACAGATTAACTGATATTTGATTTCTTTTTTGTAACTCTGATGAACTGTCTGTTAGTTTTGGACAGGGACAAATGCAGCAGGATTAATGGTAGCTACTCCCTCAGCTGCTGCAAAGAGAATTGCCCTATTAGTTGACCTATTTTTATTTTACTTATTGGCAAAGAAGGATGAGTGTCAGATCTCTGTATCTGCCATTCTTCAATGGAAGAAAGGGAGGGGGTTGTGGATTTGATACATTTAATTCTTTTCCTCTCTATGTATCCTAAATATCCTATTTCTTACATTGGCTTTGTATAACCTTTTACACGATTTATAGCATGTTCACACCTGCAGATTGGTGGAATCCACATCAGACTGCGGGGAGGGATTCTAATTCGTTTTATCTTAATTGCTTACCCTGAGGCACCTCAGACCCTGCTTTGAATTTTGACCTGCTTTTACCCCTCTTCAATAAAAGATTCCTTTTGGAATATAAAGTTTCCAAGAGTTCATACTTATATTTTGAGGGAGGGGGGGAGAGGCTGGTTCTTACATAGAGAAACTCTTCATTTGGGGAAAAGACTCAGTTCCATAACTAGTGTTTACAGCAGCTTCCTCCCCCCAAGTCAGATGATTTTTAAAAAATATTTGCTATTCAAAAATGTTCCATTAGTTAGAAATAACTGATTGTGCTTTTATGCTTAAAACGTTTTGCTCTGCAATAGAAAAGGAAATAATCTGCAAGTTCCTGGCTGACCATATTTTTATTCGTGTTATGCAATAAACTATTTTTCTTCTTTGTAATATATGCTATATAAATGTAGCTAGATAAAATACACATTTGTTTATATTTGTGCACATTTGTATGAATTTATCAAGTGTTTGTGCACAGAGACATAGGTACAGGGGAAAAACATTTTATGCCCACCTATATCCTATCTATAAATGTTAAATAATTAGTGTTGTAGCCATAAAGCTTATATATTCCTTGCCAATGACATCTTCAAGGTCTCTGTGCTGCCTACTGCTTGACCTTGATTTAAAACACATACAGAATAGAAACCTTGGAACCAAGATGAGCAAGATTCATTCTGACACAAACCAGATGCAACAAAACAGGACACACAAACACACACACACATTTTCTTTTTGTTGCTTTTTAAACACCTCTACTATTTTTTTTAACCAATTCTTGTACTCTGGACGTACAGATTGATCTATGTAGTACAATGCCTTTTTACTATTCTAATTGTAAACTTGAAAAAGAAATAAATGCTTGTTATTTCTTCCTAATAATATATACTGTCATCCGCCAGAAAAAACAAGGTGTCTTTGTTTCATCCTGGAGTTAATTAATTGAAATAATTTGTACTTGGAAAAAACAAAATGTTCTAGATAATAATATTTTGACTAAGTGATTATATAACTGAAGTACAATCAGGTCTCTCTCACACTGAATACTGAACTTTTGTTTTCTGTTATGTCTGTTACAACTGTTTATTAAAAAATTCACAATTTAATATAACAATTCAATATATCTTTTTATGTTTAAGTATGAGCAAAATTATAAAAATTTGCCTGAGCTTTTAATTGGGAGTTTTATTTTGAATTTCACATTCTTAGAAACTGACTAGAATGGAAAGAATAAGATACCAGAGCAATGTGAGGGAGATAAAATAATTATTAAGACCCATTGATTTTAATAGACACAAGTATATGTTTATAGAATTTTAAACACAAAAGCTATAAATGTGTTCACAACAGATACTAAATTGATATGGAGGTCCATACCAGGATTCCTAATGATACTGGTTACTGCATAATGTTGCTATACTATGCAACAGAAATAAACAAAATGGACCAGTTTTCAATAATGTAAGAATTGTGCCACAACATAGTATTTTCCTTGTTTCTTCTTGCACAGTTCTTTGCTCATAAGAAGTACAATAAAGCACAACTTAAACTAATGTTTGTTTCAAATATCTTGTCGAAGCTATTGATTTCTGTTTCATTGGTAATTTTTTGTAAGTCTTTGTTTTGGTGTGTCAGCTTCAAATGATAGCTTATATCAATTTTACTCCTAACTCTTGGTTAACTCTTGCCAAATACTAACAAATACTTACTATTTTCCACCTTCCTCTTAAATTTAGCTTTCAATCTCAATTTAATTCAATATTAGAATATACTTCTATTCATATGTGGAAGTATGGGAGAAATCTGTTTTCCTGTCTTGCTTATGAAGTGCAGATCTTCATATCTTGTAGATTATATGTTGTTGTTGTTAGTTGCAAAGTCATCTCCAACCCATTGCGATCCCAGGACAACATTCCTCCAGGCCTTCCTGTTCTTTACCATCCCCTGGAGTCCATTTAAGCTTACACTGACTGCTTCAATGACCCCATCCAGCTACCTCATTCTCTGCTGTCCCCTTCTTCTTTTGCCCTCAATCGTTCCCAGCATTAGGGTCTTTTCCAGGGAGTCTTTTCTTCTCATTAGGTTGCCAAAGTATTTGAGTTTTATCTTCAGGACCTGGCCTTCTAAAGAGCAGTCAGGGCTGATCTCCTCTAGGACTGACCAGTTTGATTGCCTTGCAGCCCAAGGGACTCGCAGGAGTCTTCTCCAGCACCATAGTTCAAAGGCTTCAATTCTTTGGCCCGCAGCCTTCCTTATGGTCCAACTTTCACAGCCATACATTGCAACTGGGAAAACCATAGCCTTGACTATATGCACTTTTGTTGGCAGGGTGATGTCTCTGCTTTTTAGTATTCTGTCTATATTTGCCATAGCTTTCCCCCTCAGGAGCAAGCATTTTTTAATTTCTTGGCTATAGTCCCCATCTGCGGTGATCTTGGAGCCCAGGAAAATAAAATTTGTCACTACCTCCATTTCTTCCCCATCTATTTGCCATGAATTGAGAGGGCCAGTGATGCGTTGTGGGTCCCAGTACCGGGATGAATCAGTCAGCTGATGACCTGCACCCAGGCAGACTGTCCGGGCGGGCTCCTCTTAGTGGCAAAGATGACAGTGACACAAAGGTTTCTTTTGGTGAGAGGAAGCCCAGATAGTACTACGCGCCTCTCTTTTATTGTGCAGCAAGCGGGGGGGGGGGGGGGTTAGGTTACACATGAGGAAGTTAGACAGGAATAGGGAATATTGCCATATATGGCTAATCCTTATGCTATAGCCAACTCACGTTTTACACGTTGCTGTTCCTATAGTGTCGCCCTATATGTGTATTGTATGTGTATTGGGTTTTCTGTGTACGTGACTTCCTACTGATGTGTCATGATATTGCAACATCTCCTCTGTTTTTTATTATTTTGATACCTCTCTTATTCTTTATGCTGCGAGATCTAGTCCTCCTCCGAGTCCAAGTCCTGCCGGCATATTAGAACGCGAGGGCCGTCTCCTTTTTCTGGGTATTCATCTTCGTTCTCCTCCGAGTCCGAAGTGAATGCCAGTAGAGACCTTTTTTCTGCTGGAGTGTTGATCTTGGACCTTATTTTTACAAGCATGTTTATGTTGGTAATCTCAGTATCAATAATGGCCAGTCGTTTTTTGAGGAATTGCATTATTTTCCCAAATACACAAGGGCCCATGGCACACAGCAATAGGAGCAATATTAATGGTCCGGCAATTGAGGAAAGAAGTGTTGTGAGCCATGGGGAGAAATTAAACATATTATGGTACCAAGTGTTACCTGCTTCCCTTTCCCTTTTGCGTATTTCCAACCGCTCTTTTAGTTTATCTAATGAATCTTGTACTAAGCCGGTATGATCAGCATAGAAACAACATTCTTCTTTTAATGCTACACATAACCCTCCTTCTTTTAAAAACAACAGATCAAGGCCCCTTCTATTCTGCAAAACAACTTCTGATAAGGATGTAAGAGATGTTTTAAGGTGAGAAATAGACTGTTCGAGAAGTTCGAGATCTTTGTCTATATCAGCACGCAAAGTTTGGTATTGATTATTACTAACTGCTAGACCGGCAATTCCCGTAGCAGCACCTGTAGCTCCTAGTCCTAGTAATACAGCAAGGGTAAGGGTGGTGACTCTCTTAGGACGAGCAAAATTGGTGTTATCCTGCAGAAAGGTTTGGCCAGAATGGTAAGTTATTTTGGGGACTATCAAAACGAGAACACAGTAACCATTCCTTTGAGTGATGGTGGGGCCGTGAGCACAAGCGGTGAGGCCAGTGTCACAGGCCCACCATGAATTTTTGTCCGGAACAAAATACAAGTTCTGAAAAACAGTAGTGAAATTCCCACCGGTACTCCAAAGTGCCCTTGAAGTACCATTGAGCCATAAGTAAGTCTGGTTACAATGATGACTTGTGGTGTTAGGTACATTTCCCAGGCAGTATCCTGTCCCTATAATGTTACCAATGGTTTGAGTACCTTGTGACCAATGACAAGATGAAGGTGATTTTTGGGCAGTGAAATTGGTGGTGCTACCAACGGCCTCATAGTAAGGGGGGCCTGCGTTAAGACGCAGCCAACAATCATTGGTAATTGCAGGGTTGCTGGCATTGAGGAGGAGGTAACTAGAGTTTATTAACCGTAGCAAAGGTTGGGGAACTGTATGGCCTGGACGATATTCTACCAGGGATATGTTTCTATTGGGACCTACTTGGATAGCGGGCCGCTCAATGATGAGTTTTATGGTAAAAGTATTGCCATAGTCGTACCCATCAGCATAAATCCGGATTCCCCAGGTAAGACCCGCCTCCCACCATGTAGTCAGCCTTTTCCCTCCCGCTGAAAACAGAATATACATGGGATTACATGGAGTCCATATGCCCCCTGAGGGGCAATCAGCTTGATGCCAAGAACCATTTTGGAAGGCAAAGATATAATCGTCTTTGATCGGTGGCGACCAGGAGATAGAACCGGTGGAGAGACATGACCAAGCGGCACAGAAGGCGTCTGCGGGGCCTCCGCAAACGCGAATATTCTCGCGAGTCTGCTTATGTCTGGGGCAAATATAAAATCGATAGCGATAGACGAATCCTGGAGGTGTGGGTGTCTCGGTTGTGCTGGTGTAGGCGGTGAGGCCTACCAATATCTGTCTGACGTCAGCTTTGAGGGTAGGCCACCAGGTGTATGGGTGAGTGGTGTTGCTGATGGAAAATAAGACATGATCGTAGGCATCATATATTGTCCAAGTTTGTTTCACTGGCTGGTGTAGATTGAGGGGGTTTGCAGGCAATGTTTGTAGGAAAAAGGAAGAAAATAATGCAGTGAAGAAGAGGAGGCAGTTATTCATCATGGAGCTTCAGCCAGTGGAGATCCAGAGGGTCTGTGTTGGGTTGTGGCTGATCAGGTGGGGAGGTGTGGCAAGGGCGCACACAGCGACCAGGAATCCAGAGAACTTTTTCAGGTAACTGAATTGCAGTGTAGCCTCGCCCCCAAGTGATAAGTTCAGCAGGACCCTTCCAAGCTGGATCTGGGAGTTGCCTGTAATAGACAAGTGGTCTTGCAGTGGGGAGAGAGGGTTTAGTAAAATGACGAGACACAGCAGACGAGGGAGGGTTTCCAGTGAGGTTAAGGAAATTAAGAGTATACAAACAGACATTTAACAGATTTTGCAGTGTCGGGAGGTTGGGGGGGCTAATCCCTTTTGACCCCATGTACCGATCAAGGGCTTGTTTAAGCGTTTGGTTTGCCCTTTCTACAATAGCTTGCCCTTGGCTATTGAAAGGGATTCCAAATTTGTGGTTAATGGACCAATGATGGCAAAACTCCGAAAAAGCAGAGCTTGTGTAGGCAGGTCCATTATCCGTTTTTAGTATTTTTGGACATCCCAACACTGAAAAGGTTCGAATACAGTGGTTGATTACCTGTTTTGCATTTTCGCCCCTTTGGGGCGTGGCCAATATGAATCCTGAATAAGTATCAATGGTAACATGAAGATATTTCCATGGGGCAAAAGGAGGGTATTGAGTAACATCCATTTGCCACGTATCACATGCCTGAAGTCCCCTGGGGTTAACCCCTTGAGGGATAGCTTTCGCTTGGGGACTGCATGTGGGGCATTGTTGGATGATAGCAATTGCTTCAGCCATGGTAATGCCAAATTGTTTGACCAGAGCCTTTTTATTTTGGTGAAAATAAGCATGACTTTCTCCTGCCGTTAAGGGGGCAGGTTGTGTTTGAGCAGCAAAAACCTGTTGGCAAGCAGTATCAGCTCTGACATTTCCCTCGGAGAGGTAACCCGGGAGGTGCTGGTGACTCCGAATGTGAGCAATAAAAAAAGGATATTGACGAGCAGTAATAAGTTGCTGTAAGCAAGAGAACAGTTTTAGAAGGGAAGTCTCCACAGAGGGGGAAAGATAAGAGCCATATATGTGAAATACTACTTGAGTGACATACAAGCTGTCAGAGATAAGATTGATTGGGATGTGAGGAAATTTTTCCAAGGCTAAGATGACGGCCGCTAGTTCTGCTTTTTGGGCTGAGGTCTGGAGAGTTGTACGACAGGAATGCCATTGGCCATCTTCCAGCCAAGTACAGGCACCAATGGTCTTGGAACCATCAGTAAAGATGGTTAAAGCTTCAGAGAGAGGTTGTGTGGAGAGGGGTGAAGGAAAAGTGATGGGTACGGTCTTTATAATTTGAATGCGAGGATCAGCTGGCAAATGACACGATACTGATCCAACCCAATCAGCTAATGCTTATTGGAGATCCTCTGAATTTTGAAAGAGCTGTTCCCAAATATGTAGTTTGAGAGGAACATACACAGTGCTGGGTTCTATACCCATGAGGGCTTTGAGACGTGTTCGGCCTTTTTGAATTAATAGGGCCATTTGCATGGGTTTTGTGGTAATTGTTGCACGAGGGGTGTGTGGTAAGTGCAACCATTCAATGATCGCAATACGCTTGCGGGAGGAAACAACTTGTAATAATATGGCTGTAAAAAGAGCACATGTTGGAAGGATGGCTAGAGAAACGGGTACATCTGGGTGTATGCGGTCAACCCACTGTTCTCTTAAGGCTTGGTTAATTTTGGTTAGGCAATCTTTCTGTTCTTTGGTTAGTGGAATTTTCTGGGCTGGCTGTTGACAGCCAGTAAGAGCTGAAAATAATGGGGAAAGTTCATTAGTAGAGATAGACAGGAAAGGTCTGGCCCAATTGATAGTACCTAAACACTGTTGGAGTTGCACCAGTGTGGGGCTAGGGGGAAGATTAATAAGAGGAAGATCTGTTGAAGCAGTAGATCGTAAGAGTTTATGGCCTAAATATTGGAAGGGATAATGGGCTTGTATCTTCTCAGGCGCTACATGAAGTCCTGCAGTGGTGAGTTGCTGTGTGAGTTCAGGAATAGTTTTTTGTACGGTGCCTTTTGGCCCTTCAGCTGCTATCAAGATGTCATCCATGTAATGATATACTAAAAATGAGGGGTGGCTCTCTCGAAAGGGGGTGAGAACCTGGTCTACATAATATTGGCACATAGTTGGGCTATTCAGCATGCCCTGAGGTAAAACCTTCCACTGATATCTAGAAGTAGGTTTAGCATTGTTATATTCTGGCACCGTAAATGCAAACAAGAGGCGATCACTTTTATTCAAAGGTATAGAGAAAAAACAGTCCTTCAGATTGAGGTCATAATTATGAGGAATAATATTAGGATTAGGCAAGCCGCATTGTAGCGCCCCCATGGGTTGGAGAATGGTATTGATGGCCCTCAAATCCTGAAGGAGACTCCATTTTCCTGATTTCTTTTTTACGACAAAGACAGGAGTATTATAAGGACTTTGTGATGGCTCAAGGTGACCTAAAGTAAGTTGTTCCTTGACTAAACCCTGTAAGGCTGATCGTTTTTCTACAGGTAGTGGCCATTGATCAATCCAGACTGGAGTTGAAGATTTGAGTTGAAGTTTGAGAGGGGTAAGAGTTGCCATTGGCTAAGGAATGGTTAGCGTGGCATGAAATTGAGAGAGAAGGTCCCGTCCCCACAGATTAACGTGAAGAGGAAGGATGACAGGTTGAATGTAAGCAGTAGTGGAGACGCCAGCAGAAGTGGCAGAAAGCCACTTAGAACTGACCTTTGCTGTTTGAATACCGCCGACTCCCCGGACAGAGGGGGATTCTTTGGTTGGCCAGGTAGGGGGCCATTCAGAGGTACGGATGATGGAAACGTCTGCGCCTGTATCAACCAACCCTGTAAAGAGACGACCATTTAATTGGACGGTCATCATAGGCTTATTTCCTTCCACTGGGCGATCCAAAGCTAACAAATCAGAAGGGGGAGGAAGAATGACAAGGGTGGCAACAATAGAACCCTTGGCCATTGAGAAGGGGTGGTCCCCTATGCAGGCCAGGGAAAGATTCGCTAAAGATTGATCATCATAGAGGAACGGGGCTGCCACCACTCCTTCAATAGTCAGGGTGGAGTTAGGAATAATCAGCAAAGGGTGCTGTGAAGGGACAGGAAATGCTACTGTCAGAGGAAGGGTGATGACAGATCCAGGATCCTCATAGACAATAGATTAGGATAGAAGGACTGGCAAGGAAGTAGGTACAGCCTTTGGAGTGGGGTAGCTGTTGGCCCCGAAACTAGTTTTCCGGCTGTTGCTGAGCCGGGCGGGGATTGGTGCGGCACTGGCTGGCCCAATGGAAACCATTGCGGCAGCGCGGGCCCACAGTTTTTGGTTTAGAACCAGGGGGCTGGCCGCGCCCACGAGGGGCGCTGCCGCCACCCGGAGCACGACACTGTGAACGAAAATGGCCAGGCTTCCCGCAATTATAACAATTTCCCTTCAGGCGAGAGGTGGACAAAGCAAGAGTAGAAGAAAGAACTGAAGCTAAAGCCGCAGTGCGGTGAGATTCCGTGCCTACTTCCTGGCACGCGCGAATATAATCCGCAAGATTTTGAGTTGGCAAGGCTTGAAGGGGCTTAAGAATTTTCTGACAGTCCACATTAGCATTAGCAACAGCTAAACGCATGAGAAGTTCGCTCTGAGCTGCAATATTATCCACCTGCCTGCTAATGGCATCTGTGAGACGATCAATAAAGGAGGTATAGGGTTCAGAGGGCCCTTGAAGGATAGAAGTAAAGGAGTGGGTAGGTTGAGAGGTGTTAGGGAGCCGCTTGAAGGTGTTTAGCGCAGCTTCCCTCATAATTGGATACCCCCCCCGCTCCCATAGTGATCTCTTGTGCGGGGTTTTGTACCGTACCTTGGCATAAGAGATGATCAAGAGTAACTCCTGCTGGTAGTCCGGCTGCAGCAGCAGCGTTAATACCGAGGCGAAATTCATTGTGCCAGGTGGCAAGTGAAGCAGGAGAGAGAAGCATAGAAGCAATAGCTTTCCACTCTGAAGCAAGAACCAGATGATGCGTAGAAATGTTGGCTAAAAGTTGACGGGTATATGGGGAGTCAATGCCATACTTAGAAGCAGCAGTTTTTAATTCCTTTAACAAAGCCCACTCCAATGGGGTATAATGAGGGACAGTATTACCCCCAGCTGCGGGGGTTTGAAGAATCATAGGGAAACAAGAAAGATCATCTGCAGATAGCTTTCCTTCCGCCAAAGCCGATTGAAAGGCATTACGGACAGGAGGATCTGTCGCCGTGGAGGAAGGAGGCAACAGAGAAGAGGGGTTCGGAGAAGAGTCAAGGGGTGGGGGGGAGTAGGGTGGAGGTGCCGAGGCAGCAACAGGACAGAGCTCAGCGGAAGGTGGGTCTGAGGAAGATTGGATAGAATCATCGGGAAAGAGAATATTAAGGGCAGCCATAATGGCACGCCAAGAACAAATAATCTGAGGCGGAGCCCTAGGTGGTTCATGCATCCATTTCCCCATCCGTTCCCAAGAGGAACGTTTAAGAGTGCCTTCCACGGGATACGCGGGGCAGTGTTGTTGAACATAACTCAAAAAATCATCCAAATACTTTTTTGACAGAGGATATACATTTGTGCCGTTAGCCTTCTGCAAATAATTTGCCTTCTTCACTAAAGAGAGAAGTTCATCCCTATGCTTAAGCTGAACTTGAGAAAGTGAGGAGCCCATACTTACGATGCGCGAGCCTATTCCAGGTGCGTAGTACAGGAGTGAAGGAAGCGCATTCCTAGACAAGAATCACGCTTTGTCGGGGACATATCATTGAGATGATCACGTCAGGGTCACCAGTTGATGCGTTGCGGGTCCCAGTACCGGGATGAATCAGTCAGCTGACGACCTGCACCCAGGCAGACTGTCCGGGCGGGCTCCTCTTAGTGGCAAAGATGACAGCGACACAAAGGTTTCTTTTGGTGAGAGGAAGCCCAGATAGTACTACGCACCTCTCTTTTATTGTGCAGCAAGCAGGGGGGGGGGTTAGGTTACACATGAGGAAGTTAGACAGGAATAGGGAATATTGCCATATATGGCTAATCCTTATGCTATAGCCAACTCACGTTTTACACGTTGCTGTTCCTATAGTGTCGCCCTATATGTGTATTGTATGTGTATTGGGTTTTCTGTGTACGTGACTTCCTACTGATGTGTCATGATATTGCAACAGGCCAGATGCCATGATCTTAGTTTTCTTAATGTTGAGTTTCAAGCCAACTTTTGCACTCTCTTCCTTCACCCGCATCAAGAGGCTCTTTAGTTCCTCTTCACTTTCTGCATTAGAGTGGTATCATCTGCATATCTGACATTGTTGGTATTCTTCCGGCAATCTTAATTCCAATTCGTGATTCATCTAGCCCCACCTTTCTCATGATGTGATTTGCATATAAGTTAAATAGGCAGGGTGACAGAATACAGCCTTGTCAAATTCCTTTCTCAATTTTGACCCAATCAGTGGTTCTGTGTCCAGTTCTCATTGTTGCTTCTTGACCTGCATATAGGTTTCTCAAGAGACAAATAAGATGGTCTGGTACTCCCATCTCTTTAAGAACTTGCCACAATCTGTTGTGATCCACACAATCAATGGCTTTAGAATAGTCAATGAAGCAGAAGTAGTTGTTTTTCTGGAACTCCCTAACTTTCTCCCTAGCTTTCAGCGTATGTTGGCGATTTGATCTCTAGTTCCTCTGCCTCTTTGAAATCCTGCCTGTATTTCTGGTAGTTCTCAGTCCACATACTGCTGGAGCCTAGCTTGTAGGATTTTGAGCATAACTTTACTAGCGTGTGAAATGAGTGCAATGGTGTGGTGGTTTGAACATTCTTTGGCATTGCTCTTCTTTGGAATTATAATGTAAACTGACCTTTTCCAATTCTGTGGCCACTGTTGAGTTTAACCAAATTTGCTGGCAAATTGAGTGTAGCACTTTTACTGCATTGTCTTTTAAGATTTTGAATAGCTCAGCTGGAATACTGTCATCTCCACTAGCTTTGTTGTTGCTCAGACTTCCTAAGGCCCATTTGATTTCACATTCCAGGATGTCTGGCTCAAAGTCAGTGGACTACCCCATCATGGTTATCAGGGACATTAAGCTTGTTTTTGTATAGTTCTTCTGTGTATACTACCTCTCCTTAATCTCTTCTGCCTCCATTAGGTCCCTGCCATTTTGATCCTTTATCATGCCCATCTTTGCATGAAATGTTTTCTTAATACCTCCAATTTTCTTGAAGAGATCTCTGGTCCTCCCTATTCTATTGTTTTCTTCTATTTCTTTGCACTATTCATTTAAGAAGCATTCTTATAAAAAGCATTCTTATAAGAAGCATTCTTATATCTTCTAGCTATTCTCTGGAATTCTGCATTCAATTGGGTGTACCTTCTTCTTTCTCCTTTACCTTTCACTTCCCTTCTTTCCTCAGTTATATGTAAAGCTTCCTAGGACAGACATTTTGTTTTCTTCCATTTATTTTTTTTGGGGGTGGTTTTAGTTGCTACCTCTTGTACAATGTTGTGAACCTCCATCCATAGTTCTTCAGGCACTATGTCTATCATATCTAATTCCTTAAATCTATTTGTCACCTCTACTGTGTATTCATCAGGGATATGCTTTAGTTCATACCTGAGTGGCCTAGTGCTTTTCCCTACTTTCTTCAATATAAGTCTAAATTTTGCAATAAGAAGCTCATCATCTGAGCCACAATCAACTCCTGGTCTTGTCTTTACTGACTACATAGAGCTTCTCCATCTTTGGCTGCAGAGCACATAGTCAATCTGATTTCTGTGTTAACTGTCTGGTGATGTCCATATGTAGAATCATCTCTTGGGTTGTTGGGAAACAGTGTTTGCTATGACCATCTCTTGACAAAATTCTACCAGCCTGTGCCCTGCTTCATTTTGTACTCCAGGGCCAAACTTGCCTGTTATTTTGGTTATTTTTTGGCTTCTTACTTTAGCATTCCAATCCCCCATGATGATAAGGACATCATTTTTTGATGTTAATTTTAGAAGGTGTTATAGGGCTTCATAGAACTGGTCAACTTCATCCTCTTCAGCACCAGTGGTTGTGGCATGGTTCTTGCATTGAGTAGCTTGCATATAAGGTCAGTTGTAGTTGAAATTGAGGTAGTTAGGGGCATGCATGCCTAGTTTTGGGTGATGGTGGATTGGATGATGTAGGGTTGGATGCTGAATTGTGGGTTGTGTGACTTACTTTTGATACAATCAGCACAGTAGACAATGTACAGGTCCTTCTCTTCATTGTTTAGATGTTTTTTGAGTTCTGTGCGGAGTTCACAGGAGCGGATTCTTTGTAGTGTGGATAAGTCTGGTTGCGAGTGAAATTTGTTATGGATGGGATTGGTTTTAGCAATGGTGTTTATTGTATGAATGAATATATGTTTGCTGGACTGATTTTTGCAAACAACTCTACAAAAACTTGGGGCCACATCGTATTTGAACTCAGGGTCATCTCTGGTTATTTCAATGATATCTTTAGGAGAGATGTTTGTTGTATTGGAGTTGCTTATGATGTTGCGAAGTTTGGTGATATCATCAGATTTGTTGGTGTCTTCAAGACCAAATAAAATGGCATTTGGACGTTTCTGATCACGTTCCATGATTTCTCTGATGAGTAAGGGGATATCATTTGTGGTATTATTTGATGGGATAGTGATTATTTGTGACTGTGGTTTGGTGGTTATTTTTGGTTGTAGTTGAGATTGTAGTTGAGATATTAGTTGTGATAGTGGTTGTTGAGTTGAGATCTGATTTTGAGCTGTTAGGTATTTGCTTATCTGTGCTGTATTTTTTTTTTCAAGAGAGATTAGGCTTGCTTGTACAGTTGTTTCAAAACATGTTATGAAGTGTTCTTCTGTTGAATGAATTGATGATTCTATGTTTTCAACTCTATTAGACAGGGTACTTAATTTGTTTAGCTTAGGTAAACATGATGGACATAGACAAGGAAATGTAACTGATGTTTTTAGGAGATTGGCTAGGTTTTTGGTTAAGTTTAAACAGGTGAGGTGGGCTTGATTGTCACATAGGTGGCATTTAATGTTATTTTCGCTTTCATTGATGGTTTCAAAACATTTGAAGCATGTTTTCAGGTGGGAAAGCACAAGCCTTTCAAAGATTTTCTTAACTACAGATGTTAGAGCAACTGGTCTGTAGTCATTCAGTTCCTTGATGGAGGGCTTCTTTGGCACTGGGATGATGGTAGAGCGTTTGAAGCAGGAAGGAACATAGCACATCTTTAGTGATCTGTTCAAGATTCAGGTGAAGATGGGGGTCAATTGGTCAGCAAAGACTTTAAAAGCAAGAAGGAGTTATCTTGTCTGGCCCTGGCGCTTTTCCTGGCTTACATCTGTGAAATAGATCTTGCACTTCTTGTGCTGTCCAGCCAGTATATAATTAATGGGAAGTGGGATAGTTAGTTAGGAATTGGGAGCTGTCCCCTTAAGGGAATGCATCACGGTAAATGTAGTTAAGGTATCCTGGGAAATGTAATCCATGTCACGTGGCCACATCTGTAATCCTGATTGGTCACTATATTGACCCTTGGTGGGTTGGGGGAGGTTTCTCCACTCTTGCCTGGAACCCAGCAGCATGGTGCTGCCTCAACCCCTTGCTCCTTTGTTTTGGGGATGAAAGATTACCATCTTTTTACACCATAAATTGCAGCTATGTGGAGAATTGGACATTGAGATGAATCTCAACGTAACTGTGAGTTATCTTGAGGATGCCTGATGAACCAATAAAAAGACTTTGTATGGATGCTTTGTGGAGTTATCTATATGCCTTTATACATTCAGTCAGCAGTTAAAGAGGGCAGAATGGTAAAAAGATGGTTGTAAAAATCTGGAATCCTGAGGCCCTGAAGTAAAGGGATATTAAGATCTGCAATCCCAAAAGTAAAATTTGAATTCCTGTGATAAAGGCAATTGTATATTGAAGCCAGGAGTAAATGTGCAATGATAATCTCTCTGTGCCCCATTCTCCCTTTGAGCAACAGACTTTCAAAGACAGTTTGAACTTGCAGGGAGGGGCCAGAGATTTGTTGTCTTCCTGTTATCTCAAAGACTCAATTTGCATAACAAGAGAGAGCCAGAGATTCCCCATCTCTCAAGGGAAAATCAAACTCCTGTCTTAAAACCTTTTACAAATGCAGTGGGAGAGTCTGAGGAATCTTGCTTGTGTCCTTGAAAGTAAAACAAAAGCTGATTCTCCTCTGCTCATCAACAGGGAGGCAACGCAATATGAGGCCTCTTTTAATTAATTTATGATGGGGTCTCTAAGCAACAAGGTTGTAAAAATTCCTCCTGCCAGAGCTGTCTCCAGAGCAACGGGCACATTCCTCCCCTGTGAAGAGAGAAATTTCATGCCAGCAAGCATTTTAAACACAGAATTACAGTTTGGTTTCTTATCTGCTATCACAGCCTAGAAGTTTTTCCCTTCTATTTTCCTTTCCTGCAAATTAAAGTATAACAGCCTACACAGTTCAGCAAAGATAAATTATTTGATCACAGTGCTCCTGCAATATACCATAGCATTGTATCTCTCTAATGACTTTCAACTAAATAGCCTACAGCACCATCTGGTGGCAAGTAAAAAAAAACTTACATCAACCCTCGCCACCCAACTCAAGGGTCGAGCTCCACCTTGTGGCAAGCAATGAATTTTCACAGACATTTTAAAATAGATTCATTAGCTTGTAGCAACCCCTGGTAAATTCAACCCAAGGGTCCAACACCACCAAGAGATCAATTTGTGCTGCATCAGCATCTTCCAGACCTAGCAAGTACCACTAACAGGCCAATTTTGTGTACTGTGCCAATCTCTTCCAGACCTTGCAACACCACCCCCTAGCGGCCAAACCAGTGTACTTTGTCAGCATCTCCCAGGCATCTCTAGTGGTCAACCACTGAATTTTGCAGATTTTGCTCAATTCAGCCACACACCTGCAGCGCCATCTAAGTGGTCAAATACTGAATTTAGCAGAAGTTCCTACATTCATCTACTGGCTTGCAGTGCACCCTAGTGGAAAAAAGGGAATTGCATGGAAAACCACTAAAGTTTCCAAAATTCACCTTTTTTCTAATTGAAGCATGGCAACTTCTTCCGTCATGACAGATGTCTCTGATGTACTAGAGGACTCAAACCCTCCACCCACCCTTGATGTAACTGTGGATCTTGGTTCCCAAAACCCAGAATCAGAGGTCCACAATTCTGAAGAGGCAGCAGAACCTCAGGAAGCCTAAGACCTCAGAAAGAATAGGAAGCTTACTGAACCCATGGAAGCACACTTGAGGGAGGATTGGGAGAGGCAATATCACTGCTACGTAGATTCATGGTTGGAGCTAGAGGAGATCTGCAAACCCCCCAAATGCAAGCTGTCCCCTGAGAGAATCCACACATTGCTAGATGATCTGGATGCCCTTCTTGCATGGTGGAGAACCAGCGAAGATAAACTCAAGTCCATCCAGTCAATACTGGGTGACTCAAAACTCCAAGCACACATTCAATGCTTTGAGGAGTTTCACAAGGAACGCGAAGACTATGTTATGAAAGGCAAAAATGCCTTCCAAGCAGTGCTCAATGATGCACTACAGCTGGCAGAAATGTCAGTGGAGAGGTCCACAACTGACATAGCCCTCCGATCATGTGCAGCCTCCTCTCACTATTCTAAGAAATCCTCCTCCCTCCATCCCAAACTGGCTAGATCACAAACAGGTTCCAGTGTCTCGCACCAATTCTCTGCTGCTTGGTCTCACCATCCTTCCAGAGCATCCTCCCATCACAGCATCATGTCTAAAGCCTCCAAAGCATCAAGTTACACTGAACGAGCTGCAGAAGCTGAGATAGAAGCGGTGGTAGCAGAGGCAGATTTACGTATCACGACAGAGGTGACATGGCAGAAGGCAGAAATGGCCAACCAACAGGCAGAAATGGCCAAACAACAGCAGAAATAGCTAAAACTCAGGCCCAAGTGGAGTTGCTCAAATGACAAAGAGAGACAGCAGCAAAAACAGCATGGGCCGCAGCATTGAGGAAGGTGGCCCACAATATCTCCTTCAACTTCAGCCTCGAAGAGTTGAGAGAAGAGACCCCAGATACACGGGTCAAGACCTACATGGATGAGTAGCACTCACTACAAAACAAGCAGGTGGAACTGCTTTAGTTACTTAGAAGTCTCCCACAACCAGGGAAGCACAAGAGTGAATCTCAACCACAGACTCTAAATGTCAGTCATGCAACTGATGTTGTAAGGCCTAAAATACAAGATTCACTTCCCACCAACAGCAAACCTTCCCCAACTGATGTTGTACGACCTAAAGTTTGAGATTCTCTTCCCAGAATCAGCAAACCTACCCCAACGACTCACGGCCTGCTGGGCAAGCAACTTAGCCCACCAGTGATCACAACTTCTCAACAAGTAGACATGCAACCAACCACAATTGCCACACTCAATCCACAGGCAAAAGAGTTCTTGCCACAACCGCAAGACAACCCTAATAGACAGTGTGGAACCTACACCTGACTTCAAGAGGTACTAGCTGTGTATGTGGTGATGGATAACGATCTCCTCATAGAGTACTCAGAGAAGAACCACATACCATCCACAACACATGCCCTTGAGCCAGAATGCTATGACCTGCCCTCACAGAAAAGTAACAGAGAACCGTCACTAAGATGGGGAAAGTTAGACTTAGCAGCTAGTGGTGTATACAAATTCAATGACAAGCCTGGCAGAGAATACCTGCTGTGGAATAACATTTTCACAAGTACCACTCAACCCGAATGGCTGCTTCCTGGAGAATAACTTAAATTTCTTTTTTTTAATATAGAATTTTTATTTTTAAAAACAAACATACACATACAAGACATAAAAACATAAAACCATCTTCCATTTTATATACATCCAGTGTGTCAGTTGGTTACAAATCTTTTGTGCTATTCTTTTGTAGTCATTTACTCACAATTTATATCAATTTTCACATTGTCGAACTAACATATGCTTGTATATTTATCAGTTATTAATTATCCATGACTAAACTATTTATTCCATTATTTTATATGAGATGTTCCAAGTTTTATCTTAAAATTTATATTATACTTTCAGCCAATGGTTATATATATGTATATTATGTCTTATATCAATCTATTAAATTTCTATCACAAAATTATCTAGTTTATTACATTACCATGTCTTTTTGTCCAACCATTGATAAAACAAATCCCATATCATATAAAATTGTTTATCTTCTTCTCTAATTTCAAACGTGAATTTACTCATTTCAGCACAGTCCATAATTTTCTTAATAACTTCCTCCTACATAGGTATTTTATCATTTTTCCAATTCTTAGCAAATACAATCCTAGCCATTGTTAGTACATTTACAATCAAATATTTCAACTCTTTTTTGAATATTTCCAGTATAATTCCCAATAAAAAGATCTCTGGTTTAAAGTCTATATGTTGTTTTATCATTTTTTCCAACCATCTGTGGATTTTAGTCCAATATTTCTTTGCGTCCAAGCATGTACACCACATATGAGCCAGGTATCTGATGACACTTCCAACATTTATCCGATTTATTCTTAAACATTCTCGCAATTCTTGTCGGGGGTAGATGCCACTTGTAAAACATCTTATACAAATTTTCTTTATATGCGGTTGACATTGTCATTTTATAATTTTGAGACCACAATTTTTGCCACTTCTCTAAATCAATCCCATATCCAAAATTTTTCCCCCAAGCAATCCTCATTTCTTTAACTTGTTCCTCCTCCAAGTTAAATTCTAATAAATGTCCATAAAGTTTTTTAATTACCTTTTCATCAGTACCCATCAGGATCTTATCTAAGTCAGTCAACTTATCATAAATACCTTCTGCTTTAACATCTTTGTCAAATCTAGATTTGCAAATATGAAAACCAATTCATCTTTACACCTTGCTCTTCCAACGCTTGCATAGATTTAAGTTCACCCTTTTCATTCAATATCTCACCATATCTAACTGTTTGTTCCTTTTTATATATTATTGAATAAGAAAAAGCTTCAATGGTAGATATCCATAGTGGAATTTTTAAATAATATTGCCTTTTTATCTTCTCCCAATTCAAAAACAATGCCTCCCGAATATAATGTCTTCTAAAATACCCCTGTGTTTTAGTTCCCTTGTATCAAAGGAAGGCATGCCATCCCAACAGCAAGTCATGCCCTTCTAAGGTCAATAGTCTATTGTTCCTTGATGTTATCCATTCCTTTACCCACATCAAATTTGTTGCTTGGCAATACAACTCCCAGTTAGGCAAGGCAAACCCTCCTCTTATTCTTGCATCTTGTAACAATTTTAATTTTATTCTTGCTTTTTTGCTCTGCCAAATATATTTCAACACAATTCTATTTAAATCTTCAAAAAAACTCCTTCCCTAGTCAGATTGGAATTGTCTGGAATAAATATAAAATTCTAGGCAATACATTCATCTTAATTGTAGATATTCTCCCAATCAATGATAATTGTAAATTTCCCCATTTTGTCAAATCTGTCGCAATCTGCTGTTTGAGTTTAGAATAATTATCCTCCTTCAGTGTACTACATCTTGATGTAATGTATAACCCTAAATACTTAACCTTGTTTGTGACCTGTATTTCTAAAACTTCTTCCAACTCTTTCTTTCGTCTTACTAGCATATTCTTCCTGTTCGTATCTTTGTTTATTTTCAAACCTGCTACTTTTCCATATTCTTCTATTTTTTCTATTAATTTAGGTGCTGTTTCCAATGGGTCTTCTAATATAAATACCAGGTCATCTGCAAAAGCTTGCAATTTATACTCTTCCTTTTGAATTTTCATTCTTTTTATTTCTTTATCTTCTCTGATATTCCTATTCAACGCTTCCAATGTTAACACAAACAGCAGGGGTGACAGTGGACAACCTTGCCTTGTCCCTTTTCTTATATCTATAGATTCTGTTAGTTCTCCATTTACCAAAACTTTTGCAGTTTATTCATAATATATCATTTCAATGGCTTGAATGAACTTTTTACCAAAGCCCATTTGTTCCAATTGCAATAATATAAATTGCCAACTCACATTGTTGAAGGCTTTTTGTGCATCTAAAAACATCCAAGCCATTTGCTTCTCAGGATGTGCCTCGTAGTATTCCAGAATATCCAAAATAATTCTCACATTGTCTTTGATTTGTCTATTTGGCAGGAATCCATTTTTGACCACATCTGTAATCCTGATTGGTCACTATATTGATCCTTGTTGGGTTGAGGGAGGCTCCCTCACTCTTGCCTGAAACCACCATACCATGCAGCTGCTTCAATCATCATGGGGTTGAGACCTTTTTATCTTTCTACACTACAAGACAGATATGCAAAAGATTGGACATTAAGAAGAACTTTGTCACAAATGTGAGTTATGAGGATACCTGATGAACCAAATAAAAAAGACTTTGTTATGGATGTTTTGTGGAGTTACTCTGTCTGCTTTATACCATCCAGAGAATAATAAGCAGAACAGAAGCATAATGGAAAATATGAAAATGGTAGTTAAAAAAAAGGTTAAAAAAATGTATAGTAAAAAACAACACTGATAATGCCTAGGATTTAATATACAATATTTCTCTAACTTTTCACTCTTTTGTTATTAAACTGTTGAATTTCAACATATTTGTTGCATTTGTGTAAAATGTAATTTTATTAAAATTATCTTCATTCTGTGGAAAGTATTGCATCACTGCAGCTGTCCTGATGTTAACTGAATGGTAGGCTTGAGAGACTGTAATTTTTTCACAATTGCTCACTGATTTCTTTGCTAAAGAATAATTTGAATAATATCTTTTAATCCGTCCAATCAGAATTTCTGCATCATTAGTTTAATTTACTTTATTGTCATTGCACCTCAGACAACAAAATTAAACACCATCTTCAGTGTGCATTATGACTATTAAAATAAACACAAACACACATCCTTCACACTCCACCATTGAATTGAAAACCCCTGATATTGCATTAATAATTGCACTATACACAAGGGTGGGATTCAAATTTCTCAACAACAGGTTCTGTTGGCGTGGCCTAATTTGTGGGCACGGTTTGGTGGGCATGTGACTGGGTGGGCATGGCTTGCTGACTGGACGTAGGTCATGTGACTGGGGTGGGCGTGGCCGGGTGGCCAATGTGACTGGCAAAGCGAATTTAAGTGGCCCTCGTTTAATGGCCAGTTGCTTAGCAAGTGTTTTTTGCCAGTTTCCAAGGCCTGGAGGGGGAAGGACAAGGCCCGGGCAGGTGGTCATGTGACTGGCAAACCAAATGTAAGTGGTCCTCCCTTAATGACTAGTTGCTTAGCAAGTGTTCTAATTTACGACTGACCTCCACAGAGCTACTTGACCTGTTTTTGGAATTTTGACAACCATGCCCACACACTCACTCATTCCCTCTCTCTTTCTCTCTATGACCAGTTACAACATCCCACACGGTCATGTGACTGAGGTTTTCTATGTTTTTGCCAGTTTCCCACAATTCCTTCCGATTTCCAGTTAAAGATACCCATTGGGGAAAAGAGACTTGTTTAACGACCAGTGTTTGCTTAATGACCACAATGTTCACTTAATGACCATGGTGTTTGTCTAACCTTAAACACTCAAAGAGCCATTTTTCTATTTTCTTTTAAACAGATCTCTCTCTCTCTCTTTTTCTTTCTCCCCCCCATCTTTCCCTCTCATCTCTTTTTCTTTCTTCCTCCTTCTTATCTCTCTCTCTCTCATTTTTCTCTCTGTCATCACTCACTTTTTCTTTCTTTCTCATCTCTTTCTCTGTCTCATCTCTCCCTCTCTCTGTCCCTGGCGGGGGGGAAGGAACATTTGAACTGGTGCTGGTCAGTGGGAATCTGAGGAGCCAGTACTGAAGATGGCTGGCAGGGAGGTGGGGCAATCCCACAGTCTCCCTAAAAATAATGCTTCTGGTGAGGAGGAAGAAAAGAGCATTGGGAGGAGACTTGGTGGGTGACATGGGGCAGCGAGCGCTTCATGGCTCCTGAGGGGGTCAAACCTTCCTGCTCCCAATTGCTGGCAGCTGCTTCTCTGCAGCCACGCTAACAGCATTCAACCTGGCTGCTTCCCTCCTCCTTCTCAGCCCCATACATACAGAGCAAACACTCACACATCTCACAGTGCTGGAGGGACTCGCCCATGCACCGGTTCTCTGCAGAAGATCCTACCGGCACCATGTGTACATGCTCTACCAGAGAAGGAGGATAAGAATTGCCAAACTTTTCTTCCTCCCTTCCCTTTGCAGAGGAGCTGCTTGGAAGGCAGCTCCTGTCACCTGGCTGTCTGTTTATGGTCCCCCCCTCACCCCCCCATGTCAAAGTACCTTAAAGGGGCAGGCTGCGGCAGCTGCCTTCACGCTGAAAGGGAGGAAGAAATGTTCAGCAACTCTTCTCCTCATGTGTACACACACATATAGGGCATGCCCACATGGTGCTGGAGGGATTTGCCCATGCACTGACTCCTTGCAGAAGATCCTTTGTGTGTGCATGATGCCAGAGGGACTCACCCATGCACAGAAGGTCCCGGCCTCATGTGTCCATACTCTGTGTGAATGCCTGAGAAGGAGGAAGACTTGCCAAGTTTTTCTTCCTCCCTCTCTTCTGACACACACTGGCCAGGCAGGTGAGCAGTGTTACATGGAGTAAGTGTCTTTCAGCCAGTGCAGCCATGAGGCTCCAACCTCATACAAATGTAAGTTTGCAGATACCCCAGGATTCCTGGCTTTGGCTGCAAGAACTGCAGACAGCCTTCCCCACCACACACATCCTCTGCCCGCCACCCCATATGAGGCAGGAGGCCTGACAGAAGGCGCCTGGCCCAAGACACAGTCCTCCACGATGAAGCCCTTCCTGGGGAACAAAAGAAGAACTTACTGATCCATCCCAAAAGGGAGCTTCAGAGTGGTGGCAGTAGCACTCTGGGAGGATGACCCTCAGGGCCCTGGGAAACCATCTTGTGCAGCACAGCAAAATTTGCTTTAGCAACCGGGAGTTGCTGCTTTGGGTTCTGCAAGTCCCCCTCCCTTCGGGATTGCAAGTCCCCAAAGCTAAATTTTGCTGTGCCAGGAAAGAAACTCTTGCTCTTCTAGTTAGACCAGCAGGGAGAGAAGCAGCTACTGACCCTGCTGGAACCAACATAAGCACCTCTCCACATGTTCTCCTGCTGCTTTTGCTGGGAGAGCAAAAAGTCTTTCTTGCACAGCGATAAGCTAAATTTTGCTTTGCCAAGACAGACTCTCTCACTCTCCCAACTAGACCAGTAGGGTAGAGAAGCAGCTACTGACCCCGTCGGAACTGACTCAGAGCTGCTCCATGTGTTCTCCTGTGAAGGCAAGTGAGGGGGGGGGGAGGTGACCGACAGCGGCAGTAAAAGGCAAGTTGGGGGAAAGATGATGAGTGGCGACAGGTAGGAAACCAGGGCTTCCTTGCAGGGCCTCACTCACCTAGGAAGACCATGGTGGAAGGCAGAGAGGGGCGGGGCCAGCCAGGGGCCCATTTTACCGGTTCTCCAAACTACCAGGAACTGTAACATCCAGTTCTATAGAACAGGACCGAACCGGTAGAATCCCACCCCTGAATATAAGTAATAGAGTGAATCCCATTGCATTGGAGAATGATCATTACAATGAATGCAATTGAAACAAAAGCAAAATACAATAATGGATGACAAAAAAAACTTATTAAAAGTGCTTTCTAAACCATCATTTTCTTTGTCCAGGGACAAACTTTGGATTGTCAATGAGAGTGAGATAACATACAGCCTCTCAACCTTGAAAGGTATTAGAATACTTCTTCCTTGAAGCATGTTACCCTAGTAACTAATAGCAGCTGACTTTGTGAGTTCTACGGACAAGAGATGTTGAAAGATTGCCTACTTGAAAGTCAGATGGTTTTAGTTAAGTTGCAGACAACTTCATATGCAAAACATCTTGAGGCTTTAACATACCACTTTGGATAACCACTGTTACTGTCATAAAGAACACAACAATTCTATTTCACAGAATGAAATAACTGGTCCATATGACTCAGTGTTGACTTCATAGGCCCATAGTGACACATATGCCTTAGAACAGGGGTGTCAAACTCAAGGTCTGCGGGCCGGAAGTGCTTAGATCTGGCCTGCAGGGAAACAGTGAAGGTCTGGGCTGCAGTGCCTCTACCAATGAAAATGGAGCTCAGAAGGACCATACGTGGTCCGCGTGAGCTCCATTTTCACTGGCAGAATGCTGCAGGGGGCCATAGCAGCCAAAAATGGAGCTTGAGAGGGCTGCATGTGGAGGCCCCTGAGTTCTGTTTTTACTGTCAAAGGGCTGCAGGAGGCTGTCATGGCTAAAAACAGTGGGCTGCAGAAGCAAAACAAACTACTGGCAAAAGTGGCATTTGATCACAAGGCAAGGAGGCATCAAGAAATGTTTTCTCTTTTGCATTTGAGCATCCAAGAAAGGACAGGAAAGGAGAAAGGGAAAGAAGAAATACAAAGAAAAAGAAGGAAAGATGGGAAGGAAGAAATAAGGAAAATGAAGATAGAAGAAAAAAGAAGAAAAAGGAAGGAAGGAAGGAAGGAAGGAAGGAAGGAAGGAAGGAAGGAAGGAAGGAAGGAAGGAA
>NW_020769390.1:2047613-2098976 GCF_900518735.1 Pseudonaja textilis
GAAGGAAGGAAGGAAGGAAGGAAGGAAGGAAGGAAGGAAGGAAGGAAATTATAATGAAGGGTGGGGCTGGGCTGGGCTGTGGATTCCCAGTGCCCTGGGAGCTCAAGGGCCTGGGAGCTCAAGGGCTTCTGCTTCCTAGGGTTCTGGACAGCCTGCACCACCATCTGGGGGTCCTCCACATTGTCTGAGAGGAACGGTAGGGCTCCTCTAGTGGAAAGAGTTTGGTCCTCTCCCTGGTCTCGACTTTCTCCATGGGAGACAATGGATCTCCCCCATCCTTGCCCAGGCCAGCACAGGTGCCCCAACATAAGTGATGTCGAGCTGGCCATGCTCACCCCAGCTACATCCACCTGACCCCCTGAGGTCAAACATAACCCTGATGTAGCCCTCAATGAAATTGAGATTGACACTCCTGCTTTAGACTAAAGGCTAAGAACCTGCATCTGCAGATACCAGTAATTAATCCTAGAAATTTTTGTGTTCCAGTTTTTAGCTATGGATTGTGCAAACAGAATGTGAAAGACAATTGCTTGAAAAATAATGTTTCACAGTAAAGAACTCATTTACAAAATCAAATTAGAATGAAGCTGGCACAATAAATCCAAGCATGTGATATGTTTATGGGATTATTTCAACACAGTCTTAGTAATTCACCATGCATGTCATACATATTGTATCTGTTTAGTATTGTGTGTTGGTTCCTAGCTTTGAGAAAATTGTGTTCAGTGCAGTCATAACTTTCATAGTGATTATATAAAGGCTATTATAGGAAATATTTGTTATTAATTAAATATTGCTGTTACATATAATGTTACCAGATGTAATGAATTACTAGCATCTTGGTAATTGTAGTCCAGCCCATTTAGAAAATATCAGATTGAGGAGACTGAAATGCTGTCTTTAGTTTTAAAATTTATAAGTCTCTTAAGCCCTTTTCTAAATCAAAGCTGCAATGATGGGTTTATTTCCTCCACTGGTTCTATAAAGAAATGTTTCTTTCCCTAAATGTACCATATAAAAATGTTAGTAGAAATACTCTTCATCCTATGGTTTTTGCTGATAGGTAGTGGAGTTTATACTGGCTTGCAAAAATAGAGAGATTAAAGATGTATGAAATTGAAATTTCAGAATCCAGCAGAATCTAGCCACCTATGCCGTAGTTATGGACTGTTCATCCTTAAGCAATCATTGGAGATAAAGAGTGTCAGAATGGCCAGCATACCTAGCAATTATTGGAAGGATATGTTTTTTTCAAATCTCTCTGTTAAAGGAACACAGAAGGAGTATGTGACCAATGGTCCCCACCTCTCATAAGCCACAGGAAGAGAGTCTTTCAGTCAATTGTATCTTTTTATACTTGCCATGCAAGACAGCCAATGGAAGCACATGGTACCATGTGAGCGAAAATGTTTTCCAGTGGTTTGCTGACTCCAACTGGCTATGGAGTAACAACATATCTAATAGCATCTGGAGCCAGAAACAATGGAGCTTTTCCTAAGTCTGTTTGCCTTTTGATGTCCTCTACCTTTTGTCGCAAGGTTTGTTTTGCTTGGCTGTAGTCCAACTTGAGTATTGAGGCTGGGAAGAAGCCTAGTTTGGCAAAGTTGGACGTGACAGCCTTGATCCATGATGAGGAGAATTTGTCTTGGAGGATTAATGGAGCAAGGCCTTGAGGAAAGAAGTTAAGCTTTATCCAGAGATTTAAAGATGCTATACAGATTCTTGCTTCGACTTTTGTCCAGTAGTGGGATTCAGCCAGTTCAGGTTGGTTCAGGTGAACCAGTGGTAAAAATTCTGGCTGGCCCTGCCCACCTGGGCCCCCACCCTGCTCTGCCCTGCCCTGCCCTCCCCATCCAGTCACTCTTCATCTCATCTGCTCACCTGGCATAGCTGCTGCTGCTCTCCATCTGGCTCCCTGGCTTGCCTCGACCACATGGTCTCTGAGGGCCAGTCAGCTTGCCTGCTGTTATGTCTTTGGAACCGGTTGGAGTCCCCAACCAGGTCCGCTGTTTGAGCGGGAGCACCAGCCGCTCCCATTGGCTGGCTCCGTTTGACAGTCGGCTATAAAAGCCGGCTGTCGAGCAGAGCCAGCCCGTTGTCGCCAGCTAACCTGCTAGTTAGAAGGCAGGTGCGGCAACCCTTTATTCCCTGTAATAAAGCCTGTTCGTTGTTCACTCTGGCTCTTGCCTCTTCCTTCCATCGCTCCACAACACTGGCAACGAGGATGGGATGTGATCGAAGGCTAGCCAGACGTGTTTTTCAAAAGAGCTGTGGTCACTGAAGAGCGAAGCCACGGGCGCTGAAGCAGCCGCCGCCAACACTCACAAAGAGCACGAAATTTAAAAAAGCCTCCGTAGCTTTTGAGCTGTAGTCACTGAAAGCGAAGCCATGGGCACTGTAGCCGCAGCCGCCGGCGCTCACAAAGAGCGCGAAATTCAAAGAGCCTCCGTAGCCTAGAGAGACAGTCACCGCCTACGCTCTTCTAAGAGCGCAAATTTTGAAATATGACTGAAGAAGACGAACCCTGCATCTTCAAAATGAACGCTAATCCAGCATTCCCACCATTCAAGCCAACCGAGGAAACGTGGGACTCTTACAAAAATCGTGTCAGCCATTTCCTTGATGCCATCGGTTTAGCAGACGCCGCTGAACACAGGAAGAAGTCCTACTTCCTCAGCTATTGTGGGGCTGCAGTTTTTGACACCGCTATAGCACTAGTCGCCCCTCGTGCTATCAGAAGCGTACCGTGGGATGAACTCCAAGAAATCCTCTCCAACCACTACTCGCCAAGGCCATCTCAGATAGCCAGGAGATTCTCCTTCAGAATTAGAAAACAGGCAGAGGGTGAGTCAATCAACGAGTATATGGCAGCTCTGAGGACAGCTGCCTTGCAGTGTGGGTTCAAAGACTACCTAGAAGACATGTTATTGGACCAGATCGTCTGTGGGGTCAGGGACCTGAGGCTCCAAAGACGTTTGCTAGCAAAAAAGGACTTGAACCTAGCTCTTGCCATAGAGGAAGCCCAAGCTGCTGAGCTCTCTGCCCAATCAGCAGCTGAAATTCAAGGTACTCCGTTAAAGCCCAGCAGTTCCACCATCCATTCAGAGGAAGTGCTCAGTGATGAAGACCCCACAGACTCATCAGACATTAACCGTCTTAAGCAACAGAAGCCTTCACAGGTAGGAGCGGGGCAGAGAAACAACTTCGCCCCCAAACAACCTTCCATTTGCCTAACCTGCGGAGGCTCCCACTCTAGGGCATCCTGCAGGTTTAAGAACGCCATCTGCCTAAATTGTCAAAAGAAGGGTCACCTCGCTAGAGTCTGCCAAGCAGGGCGTACCTTGCCGCAGAGACCTCCACCACCTTCTAATTCCCAAAGGCAAGTGGAGGACTGCTATACCTGCTACCACGCTAACCATACTTCCCAGACTCCCAATAAAATCAAAATTTCTATTTCTTTAGAAGGTAAACCCTGCAGGATGGAGGTAGACACGGGATCGGCACTTTCAATCATCTCCTGGGATACCCTAAAGAAGATCCAGCCCAGACTGTCGAAGAAGCAGCTACAGAGATGCCACCTGACACTGCGGGACTACCAGGGCAAGAACATCCCTGTCCTCGGGAAAGGCAAGTTTTTAGTTCAATTCCAAGCCTTTAAAGGCCATTTGCCTTTAGTGGTTGTTAATGGTGCCCTCCCCAGTCTGTTGGGGCTAGATTGATTCCCCTCCCTCGGCCTTAGTGTAACTGGGATCCATGCTGTCTATATAACTCCACCCCTTAAACGGAACCGAAAGGGGAGGGGTGTTCCGGACTAGCAGGCTCGAAAGCCTGCAACTCTGATTGGCCCATGAATAGCAGATCGTAATTGGTCACCGCAGACTGATCCGATTGGCTAGTAAACGGGCTGCCGCGATTGGCCCTGCCAAGAGCGGCAAACTCAAATCGCTTTCTTTTTTTTTTTTTGAACAAATTTTATTGATTTTCCAAAACAATACACAGACAAACAAAACATAGAATATAATGACATAAGATTTTTTTTTTCTTAAAAAGCCAATACAACATCTTATTTAAAGACAGAATTATTCCAAGTTATCACATTTCCAAACAAGCACAATTTGATATATATATTTACCTTATCTGTTCATCTTCATATCTTATCCCAAACTTCTCTTTATTACTTCCTTTCCTTCTATTTATTCAAATTATATCTCTTTAACTTTAGATTGTGTACATTTTTTATATCCATCTGTCTTATACATTTTCATTATTCTCTTCCAATAAAAAAACAAACAAGACATAAAACATAAAAACATAAACATCTTTTCTGAAAGTTGCTTGATCCCGGGTTAAAACTCATCGTACAGACACCTCTTCAAAAATCATGTTCCTTTTATATATCATTCCATATCTTATTACCGTTTCCCATTTTCTATATAGCTGCTTCCTTTTTTTAACTCTCTTAGTTTTATTCTACTTATCTCAGTTCAAGTCATAATATTTAACATTCTTTGTCTGTTCTCAGCTATCCATTCATTTTTTCTCTTTAAACAAAACCTCTCCTGTACACTAATTAGAGTATGACGCCTTTAACTCTTTCCCCTAACCTAATAATACTTAATATCACACATAACTTATATTGGGATTCTGTTTAGCACATCCTAAAGTCACACCATATATTATATAAAAAGAAAAAGAAAAAAGAAAGAACGACAACAACAAAGAAATTTATAGATATATAATATAGGTAGTACCCCTGTCAAAACCATTTTAATCGTACCTATTGATACTTATTTTTATATTTATATCTTAAACATTTTATTCTATAAATGCCTATAATAACACAATCTTATGTACTTTACAGAATCCCTTTTTCAATTAAGTTTACCCATTGTCTCTGAATAAATTTTGTTTCTTCAGATCTTGCTTCCCATCATTGAGACTTCTCACCCCTTCCTTTCTCCCTTGCTTATTCTTTTCCTTACCCTTTTTCCCCCTTTGCCTTTCCACCTCCCTTTTCTCCTTGTGCTTTCCCCCTTCTTGTTGTTTTCTACCTTATATCTACCCTTCAACTCATTTTTATCTTTTTTGGTTGTTTTTTTAGGTTTTAAAATCCCTTTTTCCTTTTCCTCTTCCTCCTTCTTCTCCCCCAGTAGGGTCACATGTTCATCAAAAATGGTTCCTTCTTTGTCCCAATTATCCTGCTGCGCAATCAATTCTCCATAGGAATACACCGCCATTTCTAGAGATTGAAAAAGAATGTCCAAGGTATCTTTCCAGTCTTGTTCTTCCTTTTTATATTTTAGATATTCAGTTTTAAATTCATCCAAAAGTGGTGCCATTATAAAGAGGAGAAATTTTTCCCAAAACAACCACCCGAGTGTTTTTAAACAAAGAAAAAAAAGTTTCCCAAAAGATGCAAAGTCACCAAACAATCCAGATAGACTATTTCATTTAGCACTTTTTCTCTTCTTCCATTTCTTTTTCTGGGGTTGCTATTAAATCACAAAATTCCAATTATAGTATGTCTTTTGAAGTCTTGTTAATGTTCAAATGGCTCTTTAAAATTCTAGGCAGTCTGCTCCTTATTTTCAATTTCTACTTCAATTTTTTTCCTCTCCCTTCCCACTCACAGCAGAAGAAAAAATTTTCTTTAAATATTTAGAAATCCATATCCCTTTGGCATTAGCATAGTCTTTAGCATTTAGCATACCTTCAATGCGGGTTTCCGATTTCTCTCAAAGCTGTTCCGTTTGGAAGGAGAGTGAAAAGAAAAAAAGTTTTCCCTTTGATATCCATTCGCTGCTTACTCAGTCTGGGAGCAATGTGTCTTTAGTAGGTGTTAAATACCAGGATACTTTCACTGTTCCTTTGTCCCGGTCAGCAAAATCAGTTTCATTTCTTCACAAACCCCTCCAGCACATTCCTTTTCCCGGCTGGGCTCTTCTAAATGGCGGCCATGAGACTGCCATTCAGTTGCCATCGGAGAGGGAGATTTAGCCGGCTAGGGAAGAGAGATGCGATGTCTCTCGTCCCTGCCAGAACCCCCCAGTCTTCACCACCTTCTACAAAGGTGGCTTAGCCCTGAAGCCAAATGGCTCGAGGCACTCAGGCAGTGAACACAGGCAGAACCCGTGCAGAGTCACGGAATCCTGCCTGCACCGAAGCACCACAAGCCGGAAGAGCCTCAAATCGCTTTCATTGGCTGCCTAGCCGCAACCAGCCCTATATAAGGGGCTGCTGCGGCTGGGATTCTTCGCTCAGATCTGAAGTCACTAATAAAGAGCTGTTGTTGTTATCTGAGTCTTGCCTCTGTTTCTGAACCATCCTCCCAGATCTAACAAGGTATAGATTACAAATTGCCTATCATGACCTTTCCCTTCATACAGAAGAAAATTGTGGTTTCTCCAGGAAATAGATATGCATGACAGTGAGGGAAGGCTTTGGTCATGCCACTAATATCAGCAGAAATATCATGCAAATCATGCATTTTGCCCTGTTCTTTCTTTGTTGAGTTCTTGTTGTTGAAAGTGGCTATTGTCTTGTTGAAGAAACTTGCAATAATTTGTCACATATTTTCAAATTGATCTTCTGTTTCTTCCTCTATATTTTCTTGACCCCTCATTATGGACCTTTCCTTGTGATTCTGGAAAGGTGCAGATCTTTCATCCTCTGTTGCTTCATGTCTCTTCCTCCTAGTCCATCCTGACAAAGTTTAATATCACCTCCTGACCATGATATCTCCCCCCTCCTTTCCAAATGGCATAATTATGCTGGTGTTAATTTAATTTGATTTAATTTAATTTTTATCACAATGTGGTACATTGCAGTTCTCATCTCAGAACAGTTTAGAATCCCTGCTGACTTGTCAATTTAATTGTAATTAGGGAAATTATAAAATGGATCATGTAACTTTCTCAGGGTTAAGACAGGACTGGTCTACCTGGTGTCTGGCAGCCAAAGGAAGGGCTGGTCTACACTCAATTTCAGAATAAGAATCAGTTGAACAATGAACAGGATGGACAAGGACCAAAGCATAGTGACTAATATGCTTGATTGACATTGGATAGATTCAGTTTCTACTCCATCAGTAGCCATAGCAGCTCACTTGGTGGCTTTCAGTCCAATCTACTTCACAGGGTTGTTGTAAAGAAATATAGGAGGATATAGATTATGTATGTATCTTGAATTTCTGAACAAAGATGGGATATCTTTGCATGTTTGTGTGACAAAGAATGGGCACATAAAGCAATACAAATATTCAGGTCTTTCTTTCTGTACCTTAAAATTGTTGCTTCTTTAAGAGCCACATAATAGATCAATTCCTTGCTGCTGAGTTATAAATAAATTGAGGGATTGTGAGAGTGGAACATCAAAAATGAAGATCATATGATTGCAGCAGCTATCTAGCAGTAATCAGTAGTGGCAAACAATCAACTTTCCCAAGTTTTGTTTCCTTGGAAGTCATGGGTCATTGACATTCAATGCTTTCTGTAAAGTTAGCCCATTTGAGGACCCTAGTTCATAAATTGTTGCCCAATAATGCACAGTTTCATCTGGGTAAAGGTCATGACAGTGTGAGTTTTAGTAATATATAGATAGATTTGAGATTTGGGGTATTATTAGTTTATGACTGTATGACAATCCTAACTGTCAGCAGTACACAGGGATAATTATGGAACAGATTTTCTCCTTCCTTCTTTTTTTTCTTTCACACATATATTCACACAAACAAAGCATAAGGAGAAGAGATTATCTTTATCTTTTTAAGGCAATTTTCCCCAAGTTTTAGAAATTTAGTAGAGGCATATAAAACTTGACAATCAAATGCCCTGTTTGTGTTAATATCAAATTATTATTTTTGATATGACAGAAGGTGATATTAAATACATCACTGAAAAGCAGTTGTATTTCTATTTAAGTCATTCTATTCATTATATGCAATTTTAATTTAAATACAAATCACATTTAAATTTAAATTGCATTTAGTTTTTCATTCTAATCCTCTATCTATTACATTCTGTATTGCATTAGTCTCAGCACAGCATTCAAAGATCAACTATGGCTTCTGACTTAGAAAAAAAAGTTGTGCATTTGTGCTTAACTGGAATTTGGATTGACTGGATTAAATTTTAATGATGATCTGTAAAGCTTCAGCAATGTAACTTCCTTTTCCTAAAATTCACAGATAGGAACACTAAACTTGTAAAGCCATTGCTTAGCAATACACCATGAAGGCAAATGCATATCTATAAGCAGATAAAACATTCCATTGCATAGAGATCACTGAATGCTGGCCTTATACTCCCTATTGTGTGTAGTTAGAAACATTCCACAGGAATAAAAAATAATTTAAATTGGCAATTTTTAATCCAAAAATTTATAATATGAATTTAGGCACCAAATTTGAAAACATTATAACAACTATTTATGATACACAACAGGCTAATATTATAATAAACGGGGAATATACCCGCCCAATAAAAATAGAAAAAGGAGTCAGACAGGGCTGCCCACTCTCACCCCTGCTCTTCATATTATCATTAGAAACATTATTAATGCGAATTAGACAGAACCCAGATATAAAAGGATTAAAGGTTAAGAAAGAAGAATATAAGTTGCAAGTGTTTGCGGACGATATGATTTTTTTCATTGAGGAACCAATAGAAAGAGGACAAAAATTGCTGAATTAATTAGAACAATTTGGAGCAGTAGCCGGACTCAAAATTAATAGGAAGAAAACTAAATTAATGACTAAAAATTTAACAGAAAAAGAGAAAATAGAATTAGAAGAAGTTATGGGAATACAAGTGATAAAGAAAGCTAAATACTTAGGAATATGGTCAACAGCACATTGTAAGACACTTAAGGAAAATAATTATGATAAATTAATGCAACAGGTAAAGAAGGATTTAGAAACATGGGATAAGCTGCAACTTTCATTATTAGGCAGGATCGCTGCCATTAAAATGAATATTCTTCCAAAATTTCTATATCTATTTCAGACGATCCCAATTAAAGTACACAATTTTTTTTTTAAGAACTTAATAAAATAACTGTTAAATTTATTTGGCAAGAGAAAAAACCTAGAATAAATTTAAAGGCAATGCAGGATATGAAGAGCAGGGGAGGGCTGGCACTTCCAAATTGGGAGTTGTATTATATTGCTGCCTCTTTAGTATGGTTGAAGGAATGGGTGAATTTAACTAACAAGAGAATATTATTTTTAGAAGGCCATGATTTGCAGAGGGGGTGGCATGCTTTTTTATGGGATGTAGAGAAAACTAGCCAGAAATATTTCCACAGACACCTAATCAGAGACTCATTATTAACTAATTGGAAGAAAATACGGAAAAAACATTATTTAAAAGTACCAATTTGGATTTCAACAATGGAGGCGATGATTTACCCAAATAATCTGGATATCACTAAAATGATTAAATATAAGGACCTATTGGATACACAAGGAAATTTGAAATCGTAGCAAGAACTTCAAGAGCAGGGACTAAAAATTGATCAGTGGGCATACCTCAAATTCAAAGGACAAGAAAGAATTCAGAATCAACAATAAACTCCAGCAATTAGATAAAATTTTATTAGGATCAGGCAAAAAAAAAATAACAAAATTTTATAATTATTTATTAGAAGTAGAATTAGAAGAAAAATTGTAAAAGGGAACATGATAGCCTGGAGTAGGAATGTAGGACGTAGCATCACCCTAACAGAATGGGAAAAGGTCTGGGGTAGAAATAATAAGATTACAAAATCGGTAGCATATAAAGAAAATGCCTATAAAATGTTTTATAGATGGCACCTTCCTCCTTCGAGATTAGCGAAGATGCACCCCAATATGAGTCCGAATTGCTGGAAATGCAAAAAAAAAAAAAAAAGAGGGAATCTTTTTCCATATGTGGTGGTCCTGTACAGAAGCTCAAAAATATTGGCAGAAAATTAGAAACTGGCTGGAAGAAATGACAAGAGAACAGATCGAATACAAACCAGAGTCCTTTTTGTTAGGGATCTTTGATAAACAAATATCAAAAACAGCGAAATACACAATAATACACATTTTGACAGCGGCCAGATTAGCTTTTGCCCAAAGTTGGAAGCAGCTTCATGTTCCATCAGAGGAGATGATCATTCAAAAAATTTCAAATTGTGCAGAAATGGACAAATTAACTTTGGCATTAAAAAATAAAGACACCTCAATATACTACAACAGCTGGAACTGCTGGTACAAATGGATAGACCAAAGATAGACTTTACATTTTAAGGCAAAAGAGGATAGGATAAATCCATAGTAGTGATACCCCGATATATGTAAGGATTAGGTGTATGTATATGGCATAAATTAAGGATAAAAAAAGAGGTCTTACAAGCTGTTGAAGATGAGAATGTTTTTAATTGTTTTCTATTTTTTCTTTCTATTTTCTTCTCTCTTTTCTCTCTCTCTTTTTCATTTGTGTATGTGTTTGTTTTAATTGTAAAATCAATAAAATTTATTTAAAAAAAATATCTGGAATTTTTTATTTATATCTAAGTCTTATTTCCTGCAAATTCTGATGGTTTCTACCTTGAAATTTTCAGTAGATATCCACAGCAATCCTATCCTACCCTTCTCCTATCTTTATCTGATACAATGTGTGATGACTCAGGCTGGGCATGGAAGTGACACAGCTGAAGCGCAGGCTTAATTCCCTTTTATTGCTCTAATTTTTCCTCACAATCTCCACTGCATATTCAAGAGCAGAGCTCTAAACATGCATATACACTTCCAATAGTTCTTGGCTGCTATATGTGCAGAGGAGCGGCATAGTCCTAGAAGCAGAAGCGATACAGAAAACCTGATCACGGGGCATCCTCATCACTCAGAAATTTTGCTGGGGCTGCAGCAACAATTTGGAGCAAAGTGGTGTTGCTGTGTGAGCTTGCACACAACCAGGCTAGGCAAGGTAAGGTAAGTAGAAGTGAAGCAAGGCAAGGCAAGGCAAGGCAAGGCAAGGCAAGGCAAAGCAAAGCAAAGCAAAGCAAAGCAAAGCAAAGCAAAGCAAAGCAAAGCAAAGCAAAGCAAAGCAAAGCAAAGCAAAGCAAAGCAAAGCAAAGCAAAGCAAAGCAACAAGATGTCAGTAATCGCAAGTGTGGAAAAATGCAATACTTGTCCCTGACAAATGCCCCACAGTGTCTCCTTAAATCCTATTCCCCCAGTGAGCCTGATGATGAGGGGCAGAACGCTCTCCTCCTGAGTTGTTGGGTTGACCTGTACTTATCCCACTTTCTCTCCATTCTCCATACCTGGAGATCGGGTGGGGGAAGCAGTTGCTCTTCTCTGGAGCTCCATCATTCTTCTGCTCCACTGCCTGTCCTTTCCATCTCCTTCCACCTTGTTCAGTCATTCTGCCCCCTCTCTTCTTCTCTGATGACTCTTCCCAGGCATGAGAGACCTGGGGCTGTCTCATCCTGCTACTCCAGTCACTCCTCTGGGTCTAGAGATGCTGCACCATCTTCCTCTGTCAGCCCCAGCTCCATCAGCTCCTCAGACCTGGCTCTGACAGGGCCATGACACAATGTTACAATGTTATAATTAACAATGTTTTTTTTAACCAAACAGAATTAAAAACAACCAACCAGCAACCATTCCATTTCATTTATAAGCAGTTTAGTTCATTTGCAATAATGAAAAAGGATGTGGATTAAAATATAACACAGAACTAAATATATTTAAGTCAAAAATTTTAGTGACATAAAAATAGATGGCCCTTCCCTATTATGACCTAGAAGAACATTTAATCCCAAGTGCATATCTGTGTAGAATGACTTAAGCATTAATTTTCATTAATAAATATTTTGAGCAAACTTAGCGGCAAAGTAGATCTGATAGTGAGAAGAAAAAAATCAGTCACCTCATAATTCAGTATTATTGGTCCTGTCCCATTGATGTCCAGCTTTTAAAGAAGCCAACCAGAGTTATTATTCAAAGCTTTTAAAAATAGGCTGATAAAAGAAGCTGTTTGATAAAATTATAAGTAATGAAGTAGCCCAAGGAGGAATGTCAGATAGAACAGGAGATCTTGATGTGAAGACCTAGTTTCCTAATTGGTATTATGTTTACAAGGACATCCTGTAAAAAGAAAAATGAGAGCCTTGTTGAACACCTGCTGTAAAAAGATACTTGGATTCCGGAGCCAGCTTAAATCATTTTTTTGCCTGAAACAAACTGCCAAACAAGCCCTAGGTCATTTAATTTCCAAATACCTATAATTAAAATGAGTAACATCATCAGCATTTGGCAGGGCTATAGCCTTCTTCTGCTCTTTTCATTTCCACATAAATTTTTACTGAAGGTCAGAGTTTGGAGGGACAGAGCAGAACCTGCCTACTTTGAGCTCAGGGGAGGCTAAAATATGGCTTGTTCACAATGCCCCTCATAGTTCAGGATTTAATGGTCCTTGACGATGATAACCTAGAAGTTAATTTCATTCTGTGTCCCCAGGGCAGCCATTGTTATGACAATTTGAATAGACCAAGGGTACACTTTTTCTCATGATAAAGAATCACAAATGAGTAACAATGTAAACTACAGAATGAATGTTCATTGATTACATTTTTAGTGTTGTTACAGATACAAAAAATCCATTCTCCCTGCTATTATTTACCTTTATATTATTCTTTTTTCCCCAGTAGCATTGCCATCCTTGATTAATTTGATGATATATAGCCTTTGAGGGAATTCTGACATTACTAATTGCATGATGTAATCTCAATGTAAAAGATCATTTAGCGTGGTAGGAACAGGACACAATCATCCACCAACAATGGTAGTTACATAAGGTATTAGAATCCAAAGTCCAATACAAAACTGAATTATAACTGAATATTTGAAAAGAAATACAGTGCTAATGTATTTTGAGTAGCCTATTCCATGTACTGTATGTACAGACAAAAGTTAGATAACAGATAATATGCGATTTTTCTGTCCTTCTGCCATATTTTCTATAAAAGAGGGTAGGTAGAATGATCTGAAATACTATATATCCCATAATTTTCTCCTATCATACATGATCAAACACTTTGATTAATAGGAAACTTACCAAACTTGCCCTCCAATAGAGTCAAGGATTTATTTCATAGCTTATTTCATAGTAAAGGTTACTTATTAAAGGTATCTGCAAAATCTGATGCTTTCATCAAAATGATACACCAGTAACTAACCCATTTGCACTATTACTCTATCTCGGGGGTGTCAAACTCTATTTCATTGAGGGCTGCCTCAGGTTTGTGTTTGACCCTGGAGGGCCGGGGGTGGTGGTGGGACATGGCTAGGGGTGGGTGTGGTCAGGGTAGGTGTGGCCAGGGTGGGCATGACCATGGGGAGTATTTGACACAAGCTCAAGATGCATTTTTCCCTTTGCATTCAAAACAGCTATTCCAGACAAAGAGAGATTTACTTTCTGGCACAAATAGTCTCAATTCCATAATGTAGAGATTAAAGACATGTAGAATCCCCAGCTGCTATGGGGCTTGACTCTTTTGTATAGGAGCAGAGCATTAATGAACTGACAATTTCTCCAGATGTCTCTAAAAACTGTCTGTCCAACAGTCTATCAACAGTCTATCAACAGTCTATCTTTGTTACTACCTCGGACACAGCCCTAGAGGAGGGCTTAATATTAGTAATAATTTACAAAATTGATATACCACCCAATTCTCAATGACCCTGGGTGGCTCACAACAATAAAATTAAATACATTTAAATCAATCACATCATAAAAGATTAAGATAAAAGATGACAAAATCAGTGATACAAGGGGCCTCACTCTCTCATCAAAGACCTGGGTGAAGAGCCAGATGTTTTTGGCTCTTCTGAATAACTGCCATCCAGATCTTGGAGCATATCTAGTTCTAATTGGCAGATGCTGCTAAAGATAAGGTGAAGAAGATACTACCTCCTGCAGCATTCTGCTAGCCGAAATGGGCCATGGAAATTGATATATCTTCTAATGAGCTTCTATTTAGAAAATGATTTGAAAGATGATATAGACAACTTGCTGTATTGGGGCCTCGTCAGTTTTTACATAACTGTATTCATGTCATTATGCTACTGCCAAATGATTTAGACATCATTTTGGAGGAGAAAAACAACAAATGTTAAATGAATCAAATGTGAAAATTAGATCAGATTCAGGAGGCAGAGTGTCAAGGTTTAAATATAATACTTATCTCAGTAGTTCAAAGCTTAGCACATGATTCTCCTTATCTGGATTTAGAAACTATGTCAAGTTAAGCCTGGTTAATATTTGGGTGGAAATATGGGGGAAAACAGTAATCCAGTCTTGGAGGTACCTAGTTCTGTTTGACAGATGCTGCTAAAGAGAAGGTGAAGAAGGTGCTGCTTTCTGCAGCACTCTACCAGCCAAACAGGCACAGGGATCCCTATGTGGCCCATTTTTGGCCTCCACGGCCTCCTGCAGAATTCTGCCAGCCAAAATGAGCTGCAGGGCCCCTGTGCGACTGCAGGAGGCCATGGAGGCAGAAAATGGACCCCACCGGGCCCACACACAGCCCACACATGACCCATTTTGGCTGGCAGAGGCACCACGGGCCGGTCCTTTGATATTTCCAGGCCGGTCCTGTGGGCCAGATCTAAGCAGCCCATGGGTCAGATCCAGTCTGCAAGCTTTGAATTTGACACCCCTGCCTTAATAGAACAAATCATTCAATAGTAGATGAAGGTAGTAGCTGGACTAGGATTGCCTTTGCATAGTTTCATCTGGTCTACCCCTTCTTTGACCAGGAAACTTTTTAGACAGTCACTCGTACCTTACTCATCATGGCTTGATTGCTGCAACATGCTCTACATAAAGGTGACATGAAGACCAGCCAGATTCTGATCTAAACCAGTCTAAAATGTAGCGACATGGGCAGTGACAGGTATGCCTTGATAAGACTGTAATGCCTCTGCTTTGCAAGCTTCAGTGGTTGTTGGTTTGCTTCTGGGTATAATTCAAGATGTCATTTGTTATCTATAAAGTACTTCATGGCATAGGCCCTGGTTATTTGAAGGACTGTCTGTCTTCTGTAATATCTTCCTGGCCAATTCAACCTGACAGGCTTGGCTTACTCTGGCTTTCTTTGATTTAGCAATGCCATGTATCAGGAACTTGGAAGCATGCCATCTCTGTAGCATTGCCTGTCCTCTGGAATGAGATTTCCTCTGAGATTTTAATAGATCCCACCCTACTGTTATTTCAAGGTCCTGAAAACTTGGCTTTTCAACAGGGATTTGGCAAGGATGAATGAAGCCCTCTTGAATTCTGTGGGTCTGTTCCTTTTTCATTTGTATCTGTCCTTTTTTTGTTCTTTTTGTTTTATTAGTCATATTTAAACTTTATTTTTCTTTCCAATTGTATTATTTTAAAAATGTTTTATCTGTATATTTCTGTTAGAGTTTGCAGCAATCCAACCAACATACAAGTAAATAATTCAGCAGGATTCATTTATGGAAGAAACTTGTTTGTATACAATAATATAAAACATGATCCATGTAGTTCTTGCAATGTGTTAGCAAATACAAGGACAAGAAGCAGAAGCAATCAGGAACTTCTGGTTTGAGCGACAGACCGAAACATCGTTTCTCCGAGGCTTTGATCCGTGCTCGTCGCTGGAGTGCCCCGAGCCGGCTGGTTTCGGGGCTAAGCCACCCTGTAGAGGTGGTGAAGAAGGGGGAGACTGCCTGCAGGGTTGAGGAGAGCTGCATCTCTCCTCCCCTGCTGGCCATTACTCCCTTTCCCAAAGGCAGTTGTAGCGGTGGTCAGAAATGGCCACCACAAAGAAGAGCTCGACCAGAAAAGAATGTGCAGGAGGAAGATAAGAAGAGAAAGTTTTGGTTGACCAGGTCAAACAGCAAAAGCAACAAATAAGGTACCCTGGAATTGAAACTATTAAAAAAAATAACATTGTTTCCTAAGAAGATTTTTAAGCTGCGAAGGAAAGAGAAAAGGGAAAGGATTTGGGGTTTTTTTTTCCTCCTTTTCCTATACTGACAGCTAAGAGACTTAAGCAAGAAATTGGAAAAAAATCCACTTTGACATTAATAGGCATTTAATGCTGAAAATAAAAAGTCAAAGGGATAATAAAGATTTCTGGATAATTAAAAGCTTTTGAAAACAGGAAAGGAGAGAGGAAGAATAAAAGGGCAGGATCTGGAAGAGGGGAGACTGCCTGGAATTAAAAAGAACCTACAGCAAAATCTCAGCAAGACTTCCAAAAGATACATTTTAACTGAAATATCGCAACAAAAACCCCAGGAAGAGAAAGTGGAAAAAGAAATAAGAAGAAATAACTTGGGACTATTTGGATTACTTGATGATTTCTGGATTTTTGGTTATTATATTTGAATGACTAAAATCAATCGGATGGTTGTTTAAAACTGTTTAAAATGGCACCACTTTTAGAAGAACTGAAAATGGAACTTAAAAAACAGAAAGAAGATGCACAAGAAGGGAGAGGTTCTTTTGGCATCGTATTTCAGTTTTTAGAAATGGAGATTTGGAATTATGAGAAACAACAAGAAATGCCTGCAGAACAAGAAGATTGCGACAAAGAAAACACCATCTTTAATGAACAAGTAATCTTAGGTGGGGGGAAAAGGAAATGGGGAAAAGAGAATGGAAAGTTTAAGATTGGGAAAAACAACTCCCCCCCCCCAAAAAAATAGAGTGAAAAATAAGTATAAAATCAGAAAGCAACAGAAGAGGGAAATGCAGAAAAGAGAATTAGAAATAGAGAGACAAGGGGGTAAAAAGGGGAGGGAGAAGAAGAGAGGGAAGAAAGAAACGAAAAGAAGTTATAAAGGACAGAAACAAAATATAGAGAAACAGGGCCTATTTAGAGATAATGGGTGAAAATTTAATGGAAAAAGGGATTCTGCAAAGGTACATAAGATAGATTGTTATATTAGAAACAGAAATAATTTTAGAAAATATGAAACAATGTATGATTAAAATGTTTGATAAAATAGCTATCATAATTCAGTGGAATGCTTGTCAATAAATAAATGTAACAAAATGAATATCTAATGATTTACAAAACATATGTGAAGAGAAATAAGGGAAAAAATTAATTATGGAGATTTTATGTGTCTTTAAGGAAGTATGATATTTAATTGAAAAGAAGTGTTAAAGATGTTAAGATTTTAATGATTATTAAAAATAGAACTGAATTGGATTGGAATGAGGGTTTATAATTACATATATTTATAATCTTTTTTTTAAAGAATATAGTGTGTATTATAAGAATGTACCAAGCAGAATTCGATTGGAAGTTATGTATTATGTATTGTATTGAAGGTCATAACCTTAAGGTATATATTGAAGTTTAAATAAGAGTTGAATGGATGTAATTAAAAGATATAAAGGTGTCATACTCCAATTAGTAACTACAGGAGAAAATTTGTTTAATGAGAAAAGATAATATGAAATTGAAACAGAACAGACAGAAGTATAAATATAATGATTTGAATTGAGATGAGATAATCAAAATAAAATTGAGAAAATTAAAAGAGGGGAAAAACTATATAGAAAATGTAGAATAGTATAAGATATGGAATAGAACACAAAAAGGAGCATGAAACTGAGTTTTGTGTCTGTATAAAGAAGTTCAATCCGGGACCATGCTATTTTCAAAAAAGATGTTTTATTTGTATTTTGTACGTGTGAAAACCCAAATAAAATTTTATTTAGAAAAAAAGGAGCAGAAGCAATCAGAACCAGCAGAACCACCAGTGTCACAGAAACTCTATAGTTTATAGAGACCAAATACCCTAAGCCATGCCCAGTGTCCAAGCCATCTGGCATGGCTCACAACAGATGCTGTTTCTTAGTCACCAAACAATTCCCATTGGCTAACTTGTTGTTATCAGCTAATAATTTCTTATATGCCGACAATTTCCTAGATGTATTGGAATTAATGGGGTGTTGGAAGAAATCCAACTAATGGCAAGATGTGTAACAATTAAAGAAGATAATTATTATAAATTGGCACAACAAATTAAAATGGATTTGGAGAAGTGGAAAATCTACAACTATCATTGATGGGAAGAGTAGCCACCATAAAAATGAATATTCTGCCAAGATTAATATATTTATTCCAAACAATACCAATAAAACTGGAGAAAAAATATTTTGAAGAATTAAATAAAACAATATTAAAATATATTTGACAAGGGGAAAAAGTAAGGATAAGTTTGAAAATGTTGCAAGATTCAAAAAATAGAGGTGGTTTTGAGCTACCAAATTGGGAATTGTATTATCAGGCTTCAACACTCACATGGGTGAAAGAATGGATTGGATTGAGAAACAAGAGATTACTGACCTTGGAGGGACATGATCTTGAACTAGGTTGGCATGCTTTTTATGGTATGGAAAAAACAAAATGCATAGATATTTCCAAAGACTCTATGTTAGGAATGCATTATTCACACAGAGGAAACAAGATCCAGCTATGATTGAGAGAAAGATCCACTCTCTCTCTCATACAAACACACACACACACACACACACACACACAGAGGCATACACACATTTCCCATGCTTTGCTGGGCTATAAATTAAAATTTAGGGGTACTCACCTTCTTTCCAAGCAGCCTTTGAGCTCAACACTCAAAACCCCTTTAAAACCTTGTTTTTCCAATTGGCCAAGGTCCAGGCAACTCACCCACAGACTTAATGGGTCTGCTGCTGGCAAGGGTCTGCTTACCTGGGCCAGGTCCATTGGTCAGGTTAGCTTGGAGTCCCATCTGCTGTGTGCTAAATTGTTGGGTTCACTTCCAAATGGGAAGAAAGACACTGGAAACATGGAGACTGCTTGGAAGGATGGTTTAATGGTGGACAGGACCACATGATTTGAGGTCCTGGGCAAAAAAAGCACATGGATGAGAGAGGAAGATTTATAACCTCTGTTGGGCTTTGAACTTGCTCCCTGTTCCTGTGGCAAGAAATGTATCCTGATTGGTGGTCAGACTCCCATGGGGCCATGCAAGGGTAACTTTGCAGGGTAGGCTGTCTTGAGTCCCAAGCTTGGTTGAATCTTGCTGGGTGATGTAATCTTCTCAGATGCCATGTGGTGAGATAGATAGAGAGCTAATCCTATCATGTCCTGAGGGCCGTTTCTTAATCCCATCACCCTGGAGCTGAAGGGTGGGGCAGGGAGCTGCAGGAAATTGCTTTGTCTTTAAAAACATGCTTCTCATTTTCTCATCCAGGGAAATATAATATTCTGCCTTTTTAAAATCTCTGAGAATATTTCATTCTTCCCAGAGAGGGGCAGTTGCTAACTTTCTACAGGGGCATTAATATTTAACTAAATAATAAATTAAAGACAATCCAGAGTGCTTACTGGAAGTAGTAAGAAATAAGCTTAAACTTAAATACTTTGGACATATAATGAGAAGGCAATCAAGACTGGAAAGGATGTTTGGAAAAACTGAAGGTAATAAAAGAGAAAAAGACCAATAGAAGATAAAGTACCTAGATACTATCACTAATGACTTTAGGCAATTTGCAGGGGCCTACAGTCCCTATAAGTAAAAATCTCAAAATGATAAAGTACTTTCAGAGTATTTGACTCTGTACACCTTCAACTTTAAGGCCGCCAACTTTAATGTAGCTGCCAATTCTTGCAAAACATCTAGGAGTTTTAGCATATTTTCTGTGGCTGGCCTAATTTGAGCATTTCAAAAGCCAAAAGAATGGAATACAATTTCATGTATTTAAAGGATCTGATTTGCCCAGTTTGAATTTTCATTTTTACCTTAATGTTTACCGGTATGTACCCTAGGCGGTTCTGGAACAAAACATAACTCTAGAGACAAAATGCTGCTACTTTTCTGGAATTGTCCACAATCTAACAACACAGACAAAAATTGAAATAAAGAATGCAATGCAACTATGCAACTATGCAATTATGTCTATTTCTAATCTCTTTCATGCCCTGTTGATGATTACCTGTTGTTTGTTTTATTACTTGCAAAGAAAACCATTAAAACTTAATATCAATTGTGATAAAAATCAACCATTCAGGTATTCAGACAACTGGAGACACGTGAACAATATATAAGAGCTTTATTATAAAGCTTTTGCAAAAGGGAATTCTGCTCATGGGCAGAAGACATTTCCTCCAGGAGGGCTGGGGTTTATATACAGTTTCAAATATACAGCTTCTGCCCCTTTCCAGGTTCACAATCTATTCAATAATTAGTCTTCTGAACTAGTTTCTGACTTGCAGACTTCAAATCTTATATGCCACATGTGATGGAATCATAGTGGAAGAAGGCTTTCTTCCTCATATTTCTGCCTATTTCTTTTTGAAGACATCTGGGTGAGATTCTGAGTAGATAGGTCTTTGAGTTGAATAAGCAAACCTCAAATGATCATCTAAACTTGTGTGACTGAAAAATCCTGATATTTGTTTTTTATCAACTGCCTAGGTATGGGTAATATTTAATTTGCCTCTGGAAATTAGTTTTGAAACTCATACAAAAGGGAGAAGTATTTGAAATGTTTTTCTGAATATACTAACTGAATTACTGTACTAAACAGGATTTTTTAGAAAAATATTGGCTTTTCCATACCTTTTAATATATATTCTTTTTATCTAAAATATATTTTGTTTACTCATTTTAACAGTTATAAAAAAAAAAAAAAAGTACTGAGTGGACTTCCGGCTGATGTCATGGTGAGATTGGACACAAGGATTGGATATCCGCATCCCCATGCCGAATTCTCCTCATTGATGGGTTCTGAAAGAAGCCAAAGCCTCCCTGTAGGAATGGTGAAGCAAAGATGGATGTCCTGTGAGGTCACAGAAAGCTGCAGCTCTCCTGACTGATCTAGGGCTTTCTTTCCCTCTCAGCCATAATGAGGAAAAGAGGCAGCCCAAAGATGGCTGGTATGAAGCCAGGACCGCTGAAGACCATCTAAGATTTGAGCTGGAGTGGATTTTGGTGAACAGCGTAGAACTGGGTGTGAGGATTCTTTTTTATTAAAATGCATGCCCAAGAGAAAGTTCAGGGAACTATTTACTCAGAATTATTTGTCAAAGCGGCAAGTAAGCACTTTGAGAAAATTACCAAGCTGGAAGGAAAAGAATTAGAGAGAGAGAGAGAGAAACATTCTTTCTTCTTCAAAAATACAGGAAATTCGACTCTCAAAGTTGGAAGACATGGTACTGAGAAGGCATTTTAAAATGCTGGAATTATGGATTTTAAAAATTAACACTGCTTTTATACTTGAATTACAATTTAAAATAATTAACATCAGATATACCAGCAACAATACTGTTACACAGAGAGCAACATCTGCTGATGAGAGGAAAATATACAAGACTGGGCATATTTATTTGAAAAACTGTGAAAATACTTACTGGGTTACATTTACCTACCCTAAGGCCACTGGAGATTTAAATATGAGAACAAGGAAGTTATTCAATTAAAATGACCCTTGGATGTTATGTTACATGATTGAACTTAAGGTGACTTAAGGAAGATTGTATAACTCCCTGAACTATTTAAATGGAACTGTCTGATTATCTGTGGGACATAAAGAACTGTGACTAGTGTGCATTCTGAAGAGTAACCTCAGCTTTGAATAAAGAGTTCTTGGGCTCTTGGCCAAAAGTGGGATTTATTAAAACAAGATAAGATGCAATGCAAGGAGGAAATGAATGGAACTTTAAATTCAATGGAGTTGATGTTTCAAAGTGTAAAGGATATTATACAAAAAGAACATAAGGTGACTAGGGAATTAATAGATGGGATAGACCAAAAACTGGAAAATATTATACAAGGAATAATGAGTAAAAACCAAGATGCTCAGGAAAAGAAGAGCCAGTAGAAGAAATGGAGGGAAAAGCAGAACCAGGAAATTAGCAAAAGAAGATAACAAGGAGGAGATATTAATAACATTAACAATCATTGATGAATCTAATCAGGGAGAAAACACTTCAAAAGATCTAAAAAGAGAATTGGAGAAACAGGAAGATGCTTTGGGAATGGAGATAGGGGTTAGAGCAGGTAGTCACAAAGTTAGCTAGGTGTGGTGGCCTAGAGGTGAAGCTCTCATCTCACAATCAGGAGGCTGTGAGTTCAATCCCAGGTAGATGCTAATATTTGGAATAGACTCTCCTGCTCGAGCAGGGTTTTGGACTAGACCTCCAACTCTGTTATTCTATGTTCAAAGTTCTATGTTAGACAGTGGAGGAGGGTAGGGATGGGAGAAATATTTAGTCAGGATGTAGGTAAAGACAAAGATCCAAGAGAAGAATATGGGAAGCAAATAAAAAAAAGAATAAAACCTAAAATGTTGATGCAAACAAGAGATGATGGATAGAGGAAAAAAAAGATTTTTCTTTTAACATAAACATGTTTTTAAATATTAGAATTATATAGACTGGATGAAAACAAAGAATATGAATAGAATTATTTTGTATGTATTGTGATAGGTATTAGAATAATATATTGAAATATTGAACAACTAAATAATAATGATAAAATAATGAAGGACAATATTTTTATACAGTTAGATGTGAAGAGTGGAATATGGGACATATGAATAAGAATTAAGTATTTAAAATGGGAAAATTAATGATTGAACAATGGTACTATTAAATATGCTTAAATAATATTATGATTAGTAGTGCAATAATACAGTCAAATAGTGAGCATAATGAAATAATGAAATAATATATTTTAATATAAGTAGGTGTAATAATAGCAGAATCATATAGACTGGATGAATGTATAGAATATGAATAGAATCATGTATGTTTAAATAATATTGTGTTTGGTAAGAATTGAATATGGCAACACTGAATAATGAAATAATTATGAATTAAAGTATTAAAGCAGGTGAGATGAAAAGCAGAAAGGAAACATCTTTTAATATAATGGTGACATGAATAAAAGTTGGAATAGAGACAGAAATAAGAGAAAAGGGGAATAACATTATACACATTTTTAAATAATAAGATAAATGTAATAACAAGAGGGAGGTTTAGAAATTGAACAGCAGTAGTATCAGGTACGTTCAAACAATATGAAATAATGAAAGGTTATAATCTACTATAAATGTGTATTATTATTATTAGAAATATATAAGCTGAATATTAATCATGAGTAATAATATTATTTTTATTTGTACCAAAATGTATGGCACCAGGGGTCACACTGTTCACACATTGATCTGTATAAGTAATATAAAATGAAAAACTTGACAAAAAATGTAATAAGTTTTAGAGCCTTTTCCTTAGATACTGAATATTGTACTAACTATGGATTGTATACAAGCTACTATGTTGAAAAAAATAAACCAGTGTCTTAGAGCCTTGAGTAGAGAAAAATGTTCTGGCCTTGAAATTTAAAATTATAAATATTATATATAAATGAAGACTTATATGGTCATGCATTGTTATGATCATTCTGAATTACCACACTTTGAGTGAAAACAGATTTAACAAAGAAAAAAAATTGTGCAAAGTGAGAATTGTTAAAGCAGAGTTGCTATTGTTCATCACTATTGAAAGCAACATAATAAACCTTTCCTATCGCAAAAAAATTATCTGTGGATCCTTAAAGTGTTTATTTCTCATCCACTTGACTCGCCTACAGTATTCTACAATTCTGAAGAATATTATTGGGCCTTTATATTTCTAGAGATGCGACCATGCCCAGATCCCAAAATATTTGCAACAGAATAATACATTCCTGTATTATAATACAATATTCTTTCCTTATTTATTAACACTGTCAATTTAACATCACCTATTTGCTACTGAGGAAGTGTCACTTGGGGTTATTGAGGACTGATGTTGGAAAAGGAAAAATTTTAATCTCTTGAAAAAGTAAAAGCGCCAGCTCTGAGGAAGTTCTGCATGGCCTTGTCACTTGACTCATGCAGTTTATAACTCATGCAGTTATAAAAATAATGTAATATTAGTTGCTGATTACATTTTGTAGGAACTATCCAAAGGGAATTTTCTATATTACAAGATGATTCCCTAATGGATGTCCTTCTTTACCATACCAAGTTCCAAATATTGGGAATCCTGATATTAATTTGAAGGTTGGTGCTCCCTTTCCTTTGATAGATGTCAGTAATAGAAGTTGATTCTCATTCCAATTTGCTGTCTGATTCAAGGTTTATCTGAATTCATGGTGACGCCAATCCAGGCTTTTCATCATTATCAACATGACACAGTTGAGAACATATGGAATTGCTTGATCTCTTCCATATACCTTCCTCCTTTTTCATAAATCAGATTTCTTTGGGGGGAGTGAAACTTCATCTTTCAGCAAACACTGGCAACTTTGGACTCAATATGCCACCCTACTGCCAAATTTCTTTCTCTGTTGATATTTTTTTTAGATTTCTGGAATGGACATCACAGTAAAACTCATTCAAGGATGACGACCTGCCTCTTTAAACTAAGTACCTTTCCCATACTTTGAATGAGAGATATAATACAATTCCAAAGTACAGATATTGGTAATTCAAACATCCTGACTCCTGTGTATTCATTCTGAAAGGCAAGAGGAGGAAAATAATGTGATTTCCTTTTACATGTATCATGTCTGGATGGTATGCCTAACCTATATCTGCATACATGTTAATTAAGCAGTTTTCAGAATTTAAGCAAATTAAGTTCATTCAAAAGAATAGATGACAAACCAAACACATTGCCTGAAAATGTACAATACAATAGGCCATTAGCCAATAAACCACATTTTGATCTGCCTTGTTTGTCAATCTAGCATTGTGTAGGAACTATTTTACAATAATTCCATTTCACTTTAACCATGCCAACTGGGTTCATATATCTTGTGATTACAATTATAATTAATACTTTTCTTATCAATATAATAATAATCACATTTTCTTATAACTGTTATCTAATATATCTATTATTTTTAACAATCTTATCTTTATATATTTTTATATATTTTATATATATTTTATATATTTTTATATATTCATCTAATCTATATTAATTTCTTTTATTTTCTAACTATTGATAAAATAAATCCCATACCATATAATATTCTTTTTCTTCTTTTTCTTTGATTACTGTCAGATCCATGTATCTGTCATTTCTTCAGTGGAAGAAAAGGGGAGGCTGATAAAGAAATCCTTTCTTGATGTAACCTGAATATATTTAATCTTATATCGAATTTGTATAACCCACACATGATACAATGGAGGGAGAAAAGCCAGATGTCCAGAACTATCACCTCTGAGAGGCACAACCAGGAGATGAGAAGGTCATAAAAATTCCACAGTGAGATTGTACTTTGGGAATCTCTTGAATAGTTCATTCTAAAAAGGGGGTGGGGGGAAATTAGGTATGCCCTGGGAAACTGTGAAAAGATCGTTCCTTACAAGAGGGGTGGGGAGAAATTAACATACTGGCTTTTGTTTCACTAAATACACATCGAGATAAGGGGAGGGATTCTAAACTCCCTTATGTATCCCTGTATGCCTGAGAGACCTCAGACACTGCTTTGAACTCCTACAGGAATTGTCTCATCTCAATAAAGAATTCCTTTGTGATACGTTTGGATACGTTTTCAGAAGTTCATTCTAGTTGAGTGAATGGGAAAAGTTCTGTAGCCTGACAATTACTAATGTTAATCTATTCATTTCTGCACATTCAAATATTTTCTCAATTATTTTTCCTTCTGTCAGTATCTTATCGCTTTTCCAATTCTGAGCAAATACAATTCTAGCTGCTGTTAATAGATATTTAATTAAATAAGTTTTTTCTTTGCTATACCCTTCAGGTACCACTCCTAATAAAAATATTTCAGGTTTCAAGTCCATGTGTTGTTTTATCATTTTTTTCCAACCATGTGTATATTTTTGTCCAATATCTTTTAGCTTCTATACAAGACCACCACATATGGTAATACAGTATGTTTCCAGTGTTTGGTGGCACTTTCAGCATTTAGCTGATTTATCTTTGAACATCTTAGCTAATTTTGCTGGTGCAAAGTGCCATCTATAAAACATCTTATACAAGTTTTCCTTATATGCTGTCGATATTGTTAATTTATAATTCCTATCCCATAGCTTTTGCTATTTATCTAATTCTATAGCATATCCAAAGTTTTTGCCCATGCTTCTTTAAATTGTTCTTCTTCTAATTGAACAGTTCATAAATAGCAATATAATCTTTTAATCAGCTTATCTTCCATTCCTGTTAATATTTTATCCAGTTCTGTCAACTCCTTATAAATCCCTTCAGCTTTAATATTTTTTTCATATCTTGATTATATTTGCATATATGAATACCAATGCATTTCCAACCCTTGTTCATTCAATTCTTGTTTGTTTTGAGCTCACCCTTTTCATTTAAAATATCTTTATATCTAGCAATAATTCCCATTTTACAAACATTTGGATATATAAGCACTCCCATTGTTGAAAACCAGACTGGTATCTTCATATAATGTTGTTCTCTAGTTTTTTCCCATGCTAATTACAATGCATTCTTGACCATGTGTCTTTGAAAGTACCCATGTATTTTGCTTCTCCCATACCACAAAAATGCATGCCAACCCATTTGCAAATCATGTCCTTCCATTATTGGCTATCTTTTATTTCTCGGTGTTATCCATTCTTTCATCCAGGTTAATACCATGGCCTGATAATATATTTCCCAATTAGGTAACCCAAATCCTCCTCTAGTTCTCGCATCCTGCAACATTTATACGTTAATTCTTGCTTTCTTCCCTTGCCATATATATTTAAATACTATTTTATTAATATCTTCAAAATATTTTTTTCCAATTTTATCAGAATTGTTTGAAACAAATACAATACTTTTGGTAATATGTTCATCTTAATCACCACAATTCTTCCTGTTAATGATAACTGCATATTACCCCATTTTTCCAAATCTGTCTTAATTTATTGTTTAAGTTTATAATAATTGTCTTCTTTAATTGTTCTACATCTTGCCATCAACTGAATTCCTAAATATTTAACTTTCTTTACTTTTTCTGTTTCTCTGTCATATTTTTTACCAATATCTTAGTTTTCCCTTTGTTTATTTTCAATCCATTTTCCCATAATCCTCTATTTTTTATTAACTTGGGTCCTGTTCATAGAGGCTCTTCTAATATAAAAACTAAATCATTTGCAAATGCTTGCAATTTATATTCCTCTTTTCTTATTTCCATCCCTTTTATCTCCTTGTCTTTCCTAATATTTCTATTTAGCACTTCTAATGTTAATACAAATAGCAATGGTGACAAATGATACCCTTGCCTTATTCCTTTCTCAATATGAATTTTTCCATCAGTACTCAATTAACCAGTAGTGGTATTCTTCTGGTTTGGTCCAGTTCTGCAGAGGTGGTAGCAGCGATGAGCAGCAGAGATCAAACTGGTTCTCTCTCCCCCGCTCTGCTGTTGGGCCCACCCAGCCACCTGAGTACCATGCTCACCTTTACCCTCTGAATGAAGCAAAGCTGCTTTGCACAGCAAAGAAGACCGGGATCGTGCAGGCTTGCAGGAGGTGAGTTAGAATGCCTCTACACCTGTGCAAATGCTTTTGCACCTGCGCAAAGTACACATTTGACATGTGCGCACATGCAAAGTGTGTGCACACATGCAAAGTGTGCCCACCAAGCCACGCCCACTGAACGAGTGGTAAAAACATTTGAATCCCACCACTGCCATTAACCTTTGCATATTGCTTATAGTACACTGTCTTAATCATGTTAATAAACCTTTCCCCAAACTCCATTTCTTCCATTTGTGTCAACATAAACTGCCAGTTCACATTGTCAAAGGCCTTCTGTGCATCTAAAAATATCATCTGTTTTTCAGGATGTGCTTCATAATATTCCAAAGTGTTTTAAATTATTCTCATATTGTCCTTTATTTGTCTCTTAGGTAAGAACCCATTTTGATCTGGATGAATAAATTGGTTTAAATATCTCTTTAATCTTTCAGCCATTATTGACGCAAATATTTTATAATCCGAGTTTAATAGCAATATTGGTCTATAGTTTTTAATAAGTGGTAAATCAGTATTGCCTTTCTGAATAAGAATAATGTATGCTTCCATCCATGAGATAGGTATTTTTGCCTCAGTCAATATTTTGTTTACTATTTCTAATAATATATTGCTTAAAGAGTCCTGTAAGGTTTTGTACAATTCTGCTGGTAGGTCATCTGGCCCTGGTGCTTATTTTGTCTTTTAATTGCTTCTGTTAGTTCCATCATTGTGATTCTTTCCTCTTACATTATTTTAATTTCTTCTGGTACTTTAGGTAACTCTACCTTCTTTAAATATGCTTTTATTTCTCCTTTCCCCACTTGTTCTTCCTCATATAGTTCTCTATAATATTTTTGTATTATTTCTTTTTTGTTTTTGTTTCTATGGCAGAGGTTCCCTTTACCATCCATTAATTGAGAGATCCTTTTCTTTTCCTTCTCTTTTTTCATTCTATATGCTAACCACTTTCCTGGTTTTTTGCATTTTCAAAAAAGTTTTATTTGGAATTTGGAACATCCTGACTCCTGTGTATTCATTCTGAAAGGCAAGAGGAGGAAAATAATGTGATTTCCTTTTACATGTATCATGTCTGGATGGTATGCCTAACCTATATCTGCATTCAACATGTTAATTAAGCACAATTTTCAGAATTTAAGCAAATTAAGTTCATTCAAAAGAATAGATGACAAACCAAATGCATTGTCTGGAAATGTACAATACGATAGGCCATTAGCCAATAAACCACATTTTGATCTGCCATGTTTGTCAATCTATTGTTGTGTTTACTATAGGGACCTTGTTCTTGTGGGTATGTGTCAGAGTAAACGAGAGAAAAGCAAGAGTACGGGTAATCCCCGGGTTACAAATGTTCCTTTAGCAGATTCACTCCTCAGAATCTCCATTTAGGCATCCAGAGAACTCCCCCAGCATGTTGCAGTCCAAAATGGAGCTTCTGGAGTCAGAGTCCTATCTGCTGCATCTTCTCTGCTGCCATGCTTATTTCTTTCGGCTGTCATTAGCAATGGGGGGAGGGGGGACTTGGAGGGGAAGAGAGCTGGAGGTGTTTTGCATTCCTTTATTGTGGGTAAGCAAGTTAGGTGGGCTCAGTATTTCAAATGATTCAATTTCTCTTTGAAGTACATCCCAGGAGGAAAAAATGTTACGGCAGATGCTTTATCTAGAATGTCTCAATACAATAGTGTTCGTCAAGAAGTGATAAGGCCGATCATGTTGATCACACAGCTGGCTGTCCCAGTGGTCACCAGAGTGCAAAAGAGGAAGCAAGAGAGGGATCTGTCCAGTGACCTGATGGAACGTTTTAAGGAGGCCCTGAAAACGGATGATTGGTTCCTGGCAAATGCGAATAAGGCACCAGGTCTTATTTTGGGGATGTCATCCACTGACTAACCTCACTTGTGCACATCACCCCAGGCCTCCTTTTTGCTGTCAGAGGCCTTCAGGAACTTCTACCAGCAAGGCTTTCCTGAAGGCCTCTGCAGCTGCTAACAGAGCTCTAGATCAATCCAGACTTTTGTTATCAGCTACAGAGGCCTTCAGGAAAGCCTTGCCAGCCTTGCTGGTTGCAGAAGAATTGGCTGGCAAGGCAGTTGTTGGGGTGTGTGAGGCCTGGCTACAACTGTCCCAAGGTAAGTAGTAGGGCATCTCCATTCCCCCATCCCAACCTAGCTTAATTTTTACCCGTGCACTCTGGAGTGGGTGGGGTCTTAATTGGGGCTTATTTTGGGAGTAGGGCTTATATTGGGTGCACATGTAAAAATCAAACTAAGACTTACTTTTGGGGTAGGTCGTATTTTTGGGGAAACAGTCATAATTGCTATATTGGTTCCAAGGAATAATTATACTCTGCATAGAGGAAAATGAGATAATGAGGTTCCTGTAAACCTGGATATATTATACTGTCTGTCAGAATATATTATAAAGCTGCGGTCTTCTAGATATTGTTGATTGTGGGAATAAAACTTTGACTTGGGTATTGGGTAATGATTAGTCTAAGACCTTATACATACATGCTTGCTTAAAGGTCACTGAGATAGTGTAAGGAAATTAAAAACAAACACTAGAAACAATCAAGCAGTTCAGACAACTGTAAACAAGTCTGTACTATATCTAATTATTGTAATCCACAATGTGACTATACTTGCTATCTAAAAATCTCAATAAAAAGGAGTACTGGAATTTGCTCTGGGCTCTCATCCTGAGAACACTCGCTTGTGTCTCATCTTTTCCATGAGAGACCACCACAAGTGGCGACCCTGACGTGATCCACTGCAGGTGGTACGTGTCCGGACCTCCGTGTTTCCTCAACTGGAATAGGTGAAGTACGTACTTAACTATTGCTGGACCATAGGATTTTTCAGGGAACATGGGGGGGAAACTTTCTCAGCCACAAGAACCTCATGTTAGTGAGCTGCTGAAGCTAGTCAGGACAAATTTCTTTCTCTTTAAACCTTCTGGGTGGGCATATAGTTCTTTCAAGAGGTAATGTGAAAAATCTGCTGCAAGAGATCTGGCGGCAATGCCCCTGGTACTCAGAGAAGGGCTCTTTAAAGTTAGACACGTGGAGGAAAATTGGAACTATCCTTCATGAGGAACCATGGGCAACAGCTGAAATTTTGACATATTGGAAGGTTGTTATAACTGCTTTAGAGACCCAGCAACAACCTCTTTTAAAACCTTTAACAGAACTTCCTCCTTATAAAGGAGTTGTGTTGCACCCTCCGACTCCAAAGCTGGAGTATGTTTTCTCACCCCCAACAGCGCCTACGCCTGTGGATGAGAAACCCCAGCCACAAATGGGAAAAGTTCAAGCAATCAGGCTTTTAATGAGGGGAAATTAGAGCCTGATGAGATTCCCCAGATGAATTTGTTTCCAGTTAATAGGCAAGTGGATGCTCAAGGCAACATGCAGGCAGAATGGGTTCCAATTCCGTTGGCAGTACTTAGGGAAATCAAGAAAGCCGCTAAAGATTATGGTATTCAAAGTCCTTTTACAAAGGGTCTTTTGACAAGTTTGGCTACCTCACGTATGATTCCTAATGATTGGAAAGATTTAATGAGAATGATATTGAGCTTTACTCAGTATGTGGTTTTTGATTCAGAGTACCAGAGGGAAGCTATCACTAGGGGACGGAATTCGGGGGGGCTGTATACGCCAGACCAAATCTATGGGCAGGCTTGTTTGAATCCACTGCTGATCAAGCTACTAATTTGCCTGATCACGCACTTCCCATGGTTATGGCAGCTGTCCTTGGGGCGTTGTCCCACATCCAGGATGTGGGAACCCCGGCACAGTCTTTTTCTCAAATTAAGCAAACAGCATCTGAGTCTTATAACGATTTTGTGGAAAGACTACAATTGGCTATTACCCGACAGATTTCTAATGAGGAAGCGGCAAAGGAACTTTTGCTGAGATTGGCAGTCGAAAATGCAAACGCTGACTGCAAGCGTATCTATCTTACAGCCTTTGGTGGCTAGAGGTGAGGTTACTCTGGCTGATCTGTTAAAGGCATGTGCAGTGGTGGGTTCTCAGGCTTACAACATGGAGACTTTGGCTATGGCATTACAAAGAGGGATGAAACCTATAGGGAACTGTTTTAATTGTGGGAAGCCTGGCTATTTTAAAGCCCAGTGCCGAGCACCTGGGGGGGGGGGGAATGGCATTTAACAAAAACAAAAATAAGGACGTCCGCCTGAAGTTGGTCTGTCCAAAATTCAAAAAAGGGTTTCATTGGGCAAATCAATGTTGCTCTGATCAGAACCAAAATTCAGGAAACTAAATTTGGGGCTTGCAGCTAGCCCTGCTCCCAAGGCTGTTACAAAGGCATCGCCCGCAACTACCGGGAATGCAGGTTTGTGTTTAAAAATGTTGCACTCAATTGATGTGACTTTTCCTAATCAAGTGTACATTGAGGACACTCATTTGCATGGGCCACTGCCAGAAAAAACAGTGGGATTGGTACTTCCCAGGTCTTCTGCATCAAAAAAGGGGTTCTTTGTTATTCCAGGGGTTATTGATCAAGATTATAAAGGGGTTATTAAGATACAATTGTACACTGATACTCCTGCATCATTAATGGCCGGTGAATCTATTGCCCAGTTATTATTGCTTCCATACATTCCTATGAATCCTTTAATTGGGATCCCACGAACTGGCGGTTTTGGGTCCACTGAAATGGCCAGTTCTCCAGTTGCTGAAGACTTGCTAGCACTGACAAAAAATTTGACTACAGACCAACCAAAAATGACAATTGAAATTCAAGGAAAATCATTTTCTGGCCTTATAGATTCCGGAGCAGATGTCTCTGTGATACGCCAAAAGGAATGGCCAAATGAATGGGCGCTTGAGGACTCTCTGGCTGTTCGTGGCATAGGTGGTATGCAGTTTGCAAGAAGTAGTGTACATTGGTTGACGGCATTGCATAGAGCAACTGGCGAGACCGCAAGGATTCAACCTCTTGTGTTGCCCCTGCACATAAACTTGTGGGGTAGAGATTTGCTTTTACAGTTCCGCACAAAAATTGTTATTGGATAATGGAAAAGTTACAACTGTTAACCTCTCAGCCAGTTTGGATTGACCAATGGCCACTTCCACAGGAAAAACTTGTAGCTTTACATCAATTGGTAGCTGAGCAGCTACAGTTAGGCCACATTGAGCCAACTTCTAGTCCGTATAACACTCCTTCATATAAAAACAAAAATGGGGGAAGTGGATGGATATGGTTTGCCTTACATACAAAACATTCTTAATATTACCTTATACACTTTAAATTTTTTAAACATGACAGGATCCCCTGCTGCTACGGCAGCCAGTAGGCATTTTGCTTCCTCCCCTTCTGCAGGAGCTCCAAGACCGAAAGTTTGGTATAGGAGACTGCCAGATCCAACGTGGAGAGTACCTGTCCCGCTGATAACTTGGGGGAGAGGATATGCTGCCGTTGAAGATGAGGGGACAGTTGTTTGGGTTCCTACTCGCTGTGTGTGTCCTTACCATCAGCCAAGGGGCAAGGGGGTGGATTTGGGGAAATGGAAAAGAAACACGTTGATCCAGGACATGGAGAAGTTAGCAAACTTTCATAATAAAACTGATTGTTGGGTATGTATGCACATGCCAACTCACAAAACATCAGGGCTTCCAATGGTTGCAGTACCTCTGGCCGAAGGCGATTGGTATAAGGGACAATGCTATGGTTGTTCGGGGACATGGTCTAGCAGTTGGACTACAAGTAACATAAATACCTTACACCTTGGAAGCCGGATCCAAGAGGTGGCGGGTATCTGCTGGACCCACAATGAGACGGTAGAGAATATGACTTACTTGGGAACATATCTGTTTTGCAACAAAACAATTGTTATTGGCAATAGAAGTCGGGTTTATTCGGATGACATGAAAGCTAAAAATCTTACTTACTTTGTACATAACATTCCTAAATTTGATATCACATCTTTGATCAATGAAAATGGGTGTCTATATATTCCTGCCACATGTTGTCCCACCACGACAGAAAACCAGTTGTCTAAATGTGCAAATGGGAATAATGCACCATTGTCCACTTATTTGGCTATGTTAATGGAGTCCTTTGCAAAACTAATCTATGCTGAGCCAAATAAGGTTGGTCATCTCCTGGGAGCAAATCTATGGTTGCTGTGTGGGCGGATAGCCTATGATCACATGCCAGCACAATGGAAAGGGGTCTGCACCTTTGGGAAAGTAATCCCATCTCATGTCATTTTAAAATCTTTGGGGACTGCTCATATCCGCAATGCGCGTTCTGCAACGGAAGTAAACTCTGTTTTGACCCACGACTACTGGACACAAATATCAAGGGGAGTTATTCCCCCTTTAGGAGTCATGATGAACTATAGAGATTTACATCGTTTAAACAATTGGACAGTTACTATGTTTAAAGACACCATTAAAACGCTAAAGCTGCTTGAAGAAGAGCAAGGCAAAATTCTTGACTTTGTCCTGCAAACCAGATATGCGGTGGACACTATTTTGGCTGCGCAAGGGGGAGTTTGCGCTGTGGTTCATACGCATTGTTGCATGTATATCTCTGATTATTCTCCAAACATTACAGCTACTATACAGCATATGGAACAAACCTTGAAGGAGAATCCATTACAATCGGAGGGTGAGGGACTGGACGTGTGGTCTGCACTTTGGTCCTGGTTGCCAGATGGTTCATGGATTCGTCACCTAATTGTTGGAGTGATATTGCTTATTATATTTTCTCTTTGTGTATGCTGTTGTATCCAATGTCTCCCTGGACTTTTAGGAATGTGTCGGGTGAAGCCTACGGAAGGAGAACTGCTGTTGCAGATGGCAAAAAGCTACCGAGGCATCCGCGATCATCAAAAAACTAAAACAGGGGAGATGTGGGAATAAAACTTTGACTTGGGTATTGGGTAATGATTAGTCTAAGATACATGCTTGGTTAAAGGTCACTGAGATAGTGTAAGGAAATTAAAAACAAACACTAGAAACAATCAAGCAGCTCAGACAACTGTAAACAACTCTGTACTATATCTAATTATTGTAATCCACAATGTGACTATACTTGCTATGCTAAAAATCTCAATAAAAGGGAGCACTGGAATTTGCTCTGGGCTCTCATCCCGAGAACACTCGCTTGTGTCTCATCTTTTCCATGAGAGACCACCACAGTTGATCTGTAATAAACATGGTTAGTAGTGAAGGATTCTAAAAAGTGTAGTTCAGCCACTTGTGGTAGATCACAAATTCCATGTTGCTGTTATATTTTCAGCCAACCATGAAACCAAAATAATGAAAAATGTGTCATGATATCACAATGCAAGATTAACCTTTTCATCCTTGTATCTTGATGTTGCAAACAAATGTGTAAAGGGCATAGTTTACATAATATTTTATCAATTGGCTGCCTCTGTATGACCATGCTATTATATATATTTTATATATAATTATATATAGAAATAATATATTTCAATGGGGAAAAAAGGAAGGGAGATAAGAAGGAAGAAAAAGAAAGAAAGAAAAAAGAAAGAAAGAGAGAAAGAAAGAAGAAAGAAAGAAAGAAAGAAGTTGGAGGGAAACAAACTCTGCTGTCAAAGTGTAGTTCTTTTTTATTCTATTAGAATGTCTCTTTTGAAAGTTACCATGCTGTGATTTTGAAACCAAGTCTTTTTCATAACCCCTCACAAGATGGTACTATATCATAATGTAGAACTCTGCAACTATATGTGAGGTGTGAAAGTAATACCCAGAGGATGGTAGCATCTCCTATCTAAACAATAACAGAGAGATGCTTTAGCTATCTCTCTCTCTTTTTCTATTGTTATGTGTGATGTTACTTTCATCTTTTGTGCATTGCAAGATAAGAGAGTTTTAAGTTATTGGTAGCTGTACCACGATTTCCTCCTCAATACTCTTTTGTCTCTTATTGTGACAGAGAAAGGAAGGAAGAAGGGAGGGAGGGAGGGAGGGAGGGAGGGAAGGAGAAAGAAAATCTAAAATCCATTTTGTTTGTATCCCCCAATACCTTTGATGGGAAGCCAAATGAATTGTAGAAACAAAGGAAATATAGGTATGATAGAGGTTACCAATAGGAAGTAAATTTTATGCCAGTTAATTTTGTGGATTCAAGAATGGGTGACAATCACTGTACCATGGCAGTGGGGAGAGACCCTGGGAAGTGAACTGAGACAAGCTTTTGATATACACTGCTTAGATAAACAGAGAATTCCACCCTCAGCCCTACCCAGAAATTATAAAAGTGATTAGGTTTGGAGCCTGATCCAGGAATCAGTACACACTCACACAATAATTGTTTGCTTATGACATATAGAGATTGTCCTAATTTATCATAGCTATGGGCAGTTTACAAAATAAAACAATGAAAAAAACACCCCAAAAGATGCACGGGATTGAAAAAAGAAACTCCAGGAAAAAGAAATACAGTCCAATAAACCAAAACATTGCACAAGGTATGTCTCACCCAGTCTAGCCTGGGGGGAAAGCTTGATTTGAAGGGCTTCTTTAGATAAGGTTTACAAATTTCAAGGTTAATATTGTTCTGGAGGGCAGGCACCTTCTACACAAGAATGGAAGTCCATGGTGTTCTCAGAACTTGATTGTTTTCTTGCAGACATTTTATTATCCAAACTAAGTAACATCATCAGTGGTCTGAAGTTTGTATTTTTAAATGATAAACATGTTGCTTGGAATATGATGATAGCTGGCCACCCATTCCTAATAGTCAACATTTAAAGAATCAAAAAATAGCACCAAAGGAAGTATCTTTCAACTCCTAATATTAGGTCTAAAAATCATGTCTTTTACTTTAGAAATCAGAACTTACTGTAGATGTCTCAACATCTCTTACTCCAATAACTTTTTTCAAGACTTCCCATTCCTTTTTTTAAATTCCACTTTTGGAAACCTGCTTTCCTTGTAACATAAAACAGGTTGTGAAAAGCTTACCTCCCTCCCATTTCCCCTGAATCCTTCTGACACAGCTCCTTCATCATTGTTGCTTATGCCCTTGCTCTGCCAGCAATTGGCGTTAATTTTGTTCTAAGTACAGTTTATCTTCTATCTCTACCTTCAAGCCATATAGGCAATCTATTGTAATTGTAGCTTTTATATCATCTTGAAGATGCCCTTCACCTTGGCTTTACCCATATTTCTTTGTTCATCCTGTTTTCCCATGTGATACCAACTTAATATCTTTCCAGCACTGCTATGCAGTTCAAAGCTTGTGCTTTTTTCTTATCTCGGCAAGTGGGAACGACATTTAATCTTTCTCTAGCTTATATACAAGTTTGACACAACACAATCCAAAGTGGCTTCTTGAAACAAAGGACAGCAAATAGATAGCTATTGATATATTGCTGAATAGTCCTTCATTATAATAGTGGGGGGCAACTTTTAATCTGTAGAAAGCCACAAGCTGACACTTTCCTATAGATAGGTTTCAGACAGAGAAACTGCTATCCATGCTACTTTTAACTTTACATAGGGGTTTTCAGGCAATACTCATTTGAAATTAAAACAATTAATTACTGGGGGGGGAAAGATTTTGGCACCTAGAAGATACAAATTTATTATTGCTTAAGTTTTTGTTTATCATGATCCCTTTCACTAAATACATAGACTATAACTTGAAAAAGAAGCACTTATAACATAACCATGACCATTGTTATCATGGGAAAGAAAAGTGAATATGGGAATTATGCAAGGGTGGGCTTCAAAATTTTTAGCAACCGGTTCTCTACTCAGTTGCTGGGTGGGTGTGGCCATGGTGGGCATGGCCTAGTTCAGAGGTGGTATTCAGCAGGTTTTGACCAGTTCTGGAGAACCGGTAGTGGAAATTTTGAGTAGTTTAGAGAACTGGCAAATACCACTTCTGACTGGAGATTTTACTGTATCCTTCCCCTGCCATGCCCACCAAGCCATGCCCACAGAACCGGTAGTAAATTTTTTTTGAATCCCACCACTGGCCTAGTTGGCGTCCTGCACCATGGCAGGGGCCCATTTTTGCCCTCCCCAGGCTCTGGAGGCTTTTCTCGAGCCTCCAGGAGGGCAAAAACCCTCTGGAGGCTGGAAACAGGCAGCCCATTTTTTGCCCTCCTCAGGCTCTGGAGGCTCAAGGAAAGCCTCTTTTGGATGCCAGGTAAGTGCAGGGCCTGTGTGGAAGCTTGGGAAGGGCAAAAACCGCCTCTCCGTGCTCCGGAGGCCCTCTGCAGCCTCGGGGAGGCCCGTTTTTCACCCTTCCCAAGTTTCCACATGGGCCCTGCTCTTACCTGGCATCCAAAATAGGCTGTGTAGAGACTCCTGGGAGGGGTGGGGCAGGGTAGGCGGGGCCAGCCAGGAGTGGGATTTGCTGCTTCGCCGAACCGGTAATTAAAAATGATAAAATTAGCTGCCAGTTTGCCCAAACCAGGGTGAACTGGTAGCAGCCCACCCCTGGAATTATGAAAGAAGAGGTGAAAAGGCAGAATTGCTTACAGACAGTGGCTACTGCAACACAGAAGTTAGGTATGATATTTTCTTGCATTGATGACCTACACAGACACAGATAATAAAATAAGAAATTTTATTTTCCATTTAATCCATAAAGAAAACTTGTTAAAAATTTTTATAATGTAATGAATTTATTTTTTCAGTATAAAATTCTAGTTCAAAAGTTTTGCAATGAAATTCTTTTTTTCAGAAAAAGATACTGGGTATTCAGTAGAGAACTGAAATATTTTTCCACTGGCCTGGGGACATTGCCATTTCTGATTTGTGTCCATTTGTCTCTTATGCAGAGATTGGGCAGTTTATACAACCTAAATTAAAGTTGGATGATAACCTCTGTTACACTGGAAAATAAACAAAAGGATACCATGGTCATTTGATTTTTTGAGTTATAGTATAGGTCCTGTTGCCAGGGGGACAGTGCTGGTGTCCAGGTCTGTTGGAGTTTCTTTCTAGTGTTGTACCACTCTCAGCTCAATTCACATATCATCACAGTAAAAACATGGTACATGATGTTTTTTAAATGAAATGTCTTTATGAAATTCATTTCATCCTCAATCCACAGTGGAGGCAGTGAAGAGTTATATTAATAGTTGTAGTTTTAAAGCAGTGCTTTCTCTCTTCTCCTGATACAATTTTTTGCAGTGACATGTTCTACAGTGATTCTGTCAACTATCCAACTAGTGAACCCAAAATAAGGAAACACTCTTGGGAGCTTTGAATTTCCAAAAGTAAAACTTTATTGGATACACCATTTTGGTACTGAAGAATCAAAAACAGCTTGCCTAGTTAAACAATAGCTTCCCCTGCTCCCTATCCCTGGATAATCATATTGTCCAATTACGAAACATCCTATTATTATGGGAATGGTCCATCTCTTTCTCAAGTACCTGCAATGGTAATCTTCATGGTTTCCAGGCTCTTATAATCCATGTACACATTCTCAACATTCTAATTCCCTCTCTCCTCTCCCCAATTCATTGGCAAGTTGAAAACATTAGGGTTTGAAAGAAGCAAAGCTGTTCAATCTTGACAAATTCCTTGACAATGTAGCTGATATCACATTAAGATGCTGAGTTTTACCTTATTGGTTTTTGGCAAGTTTAGACTGATACAATCTTATCTCTTCCTTCTACTTACTGAGTATAGACCTCTATAGCAGTTTTGACTTGGGGATATAGCAGATTTCTGGGTTTTGCAGATACAACTCTCCACCTAATTCTTGATTGATGTTTTATAAAATTTTGAAGAAGAAGAAGAAGAAGATTTATTGTCATTGTACAAGTACAACGAAACTGTGGATGCACCCCAGCAACTGTTCACAATACAATAAAACCAGAGCACTTAAAAATGAAGATAAGAAAAATAGAGTACCCATGTCTCCATTTGCAATTATAGAGTACAATATCTATGAATATATACAAAATATACACCCAACACTGACTGTGATGCTTTGCCTAGTATAATACACAAGAGATGGATTGTACTGTAATATGTTATGATCAGATATTACCCAAACTCCTTGGTATTATTATTTTAAACAAACCATCTTCATCTTCATAAATAATCTGAGCAGATATAGAGCCATGGTGGTGCAGAGGCTAAAATGCAATATTGCAGGCTAACTCTCCTGACTACCAGCAGTTTGGTCCTGACCAGCTCAAGGTTGACTCATCCTTCCAAGGTAGGGAAATGAAGACCCAGATTGTTGGGGGCAATATACTGACTCTAAACCACTATGAATCAGTATATAGGTCTGTGTGCTATTGCTATTGCTATATAGTTATACTGAATCAGTGACTATTATTCATGTAACTGGTTGTTCCAAGCACCTGTGAATTCTCATTCACACACCCAATCTATGTTAAGGAGAGTACTTTGGTTGTTTTTCTGCTACAGGTGATCCTCAGTGAAAGATAAATAAAACTGTTAATTTTGCTTAACCTCTCTGTATTAAAATGATAAGGACAATAACACTTACTAATCTTTTTATTAAACCATAAAGGAAGAACAGTCATGAACTTATGACCACAACTGGGACTGGAATATCTGTTGCTAAGTTATATGGTCATTAAGTGAGTCATGCCCAATTTTATGACCTTTTTTCCATAGTTGTGAATCTGACTACCTCCATTTACTTAGCTTAATGGAAGTCTTTTGGTAAATAGCAATCGTGTTATCCTGGCATGCTGCAAACATTATAAATACATGCCAGTTATCAAGCATTGAACTTAGATTGACCAACCATGACAAGGCGACACTGCTATAGTCATAAGTATGATGACTGGTCATAAGTAATTTTATTCAATGGTATCATAACTTCAAAAGGTTGTAAAACAAAGGGTTGTAAGTTAAGGAGTACCTGTATAAATCTCCTAGAATGCAGCATGATAAAATGTACACAGAATGAGAACAAAAATTAAACTATGATTGTGTTAAAATTAATTAATATAGAAGGAAAAATAAGACATCAGAGATATATAGCCCATGCTTTGTTATATTACCTAAATCTGTCCTCCTGTCTGTTGAATATACAAAATAAGGTTATTTTGACTTAAACTTTTAGAACAAGAAAGTAATTTTAATTTAACATTATAATTAGAACCTAACAGAAGTTACTAGATTAATGTTATTCAAAAGAAAAAGAGCAAACAGGACCTAGGGATAATTGTAGAGTAAATGTTTATATACATGCTAACAAAGCCATGAATATTTCCACGCTAGCAATTTATTGCATAATCCTATTATCATCATGATTGTATATTACTAATGAAGATAGGCTTTAGATTGCTACTGTGGCTTGGAGATGCAATAAATCCATTAAAGAAAATATTGAGCATGATAGTCAGCTTAAAGCATTTTAATAAAAATAAAAAAATATAGGAAATAGTAATAATGGTACCATTGAAGAATAAAAAAAGTAGAAGAAACTGCAGCAAAGTCTTCTACTTGTATAAGTCAGGCTAAGCAGATTTGATTATTCCACCACTGATATTAATAAATTTTTAAAGAAAGTACAGGCTTTCACCAGTTAAGATGTTGGTCAAGAACTGGAGAGACTCAGTGTGATGACGCAGGACAGGCACAGAGATAATACACACAGCTGGCAGTTGAAACCACCTTTTTATTGCTCCAAATTATCCCAAATGCTCCCATGTTTCTGGCAAGTCCTAGAGCAGAATGTTAACAAACCGCCACACAAACCTCAAGCAGCCTCTGGCTACAATTAGCCCAGTCCAGTGCTGTCTGCACCAAAGCTGCATGTCCATAAATCCCAAATGTATTTGGCAAAACAAGAGCAAATCAAGGAATTCAGGGAGCAAAAGATCTAGATAATTAGTCCAGAATGCCAAAAGGAATGCAAGGACTCTTGGCAAGTTCAAATATCATCATGCAACACTTCAGGAACTCAGCGTTTATTCCCGACAAATGCCCCTCCCAACAGCATCTCTTTAAATCTCATTCCCCAGGTGTGCCTAGTGAAGATGGGTGGGGTATTCTCATCATGAGTAGCCTGCTCCGTCTGTGCTGATCACGCCTTCTCTGCACTCTCTGAGCCTGTTCTGACCAAGACTTCTTGAGACAGTAACAATCACACGCTGTTTCCAAAAACCTTTTGTTATTTCAGTAGCTTGAATTATACGTATTCACAGCCCGTAATGAGTCCCAAGCAATTTTGAATACAGAAGTCTGCCACAGTCTTTTGGGATAAGGCTGATAAACAACCACCTTTATCTCCCTTGAAATGCTGCCAATGACTAAATTGCCAATTAGCTGTAAAAGGCCAGAGTACAAAGTCAACATGGAGCTTCAGATTTTAAACTGACCAGAATGAACAAAGTTGCTTCCTGCAAAGGCTCATGTCCCTTTGTTCCTCCTTTATGTATTATGGGATGTGCCAATCATCTCCAAGCCTTACTCCCGAGTTGCCCCTTTTGTCTTAACTGTTCTTGCCTTCTGGCAGCTCTGTGAAAGCGTGAACTAGGAACAGGCTTGTCCTGTTCCTCTGCCTCACTGATGTCAGATTCTGGAGGCTCCGGAGTCAGCACATAACTCTCAGACAGCCCTGGCCCCATCTCTGTGTCGGGGGCATGGCACTCAGCTTTGAGTCCATCTTTAGTCATAGAAATTCACTAGATTACTTAGTACTAGTTACAATTTTTCAGACTACGGTAACTTGTGGGTTATTCTAATGAGAGACAAAAAAATTTCAGTGGAAAAAAAGATATAAAATTTAAAGGATTATTTAATGAATGTAAAAAGAGAGAAACGGTGCTGATAGTGGCAATTCTTGTACTTTAATTAATATGCTATCTATCAGAACTTGGATTCTGCTAAAAATAGATTCCTAGTATGTATGCTGATGTTTCCATTTTACAGAAAGTAGATGGAAAATACAATACATTAGAGGCAACATATATCTATGACCCAAATTTCTAGGCCACCTGACTTCAAATGATTCTGGATAATTAATATTTACAGAAATAATAACATCAACAAGAAAACCAAATATTATAGATAATGTCACCTGACTAGACTAAGATAGGTTGACCAGGCCAAGAAACCAATGCTATATAGGGCAAGGATACAGATATCATGATAGATATAGTAATAGAATCTTGCAATTGAATCTGAAAATGCTTCTGTTTCTCTCCCTTTATCTTTGTATGAACTGGAAAAAGACATGTCTGACAGATTTTTTCAAGTTATTTTTTTAGCTGAAGTTCAAACCCAACTTATATGATTATTGCCTTGATAGTCACTCTTCCTATTTTACTTCTGTGAAAAAAAAAGATTTTAAAAGGGTGATCAGCAGCCAGATGGATGTACTCATTTACAGTGGCAATGAGTGCACCATTGGAAAATCTGAAGGACCAAGAAACAGATTGTCTTCCAAGAGGGAAGTCTTTTGGAAAAAATGTAAGAAAAATGCCTAGAATTTAAACCTTGGAGCACACACTATGCTGCATGTAGGCCTTGAGTTGTATGAATTGCAGTAGGCCAGGGGTGTCAAACTCAAAGTCTGTGGGCCGGATCAGGCCCACAAGAAGATTAGATCTGTTCTGGACAGGAGAGTGCTGCAGGAGGTCTAGTCCAGGCGAAAACAAGATGCACGGGGGATGCCCATGGCTAGGGGTGGGATTCAAATTTTTTAATAACTGATTCTATGGCCGTGGCTAGGTAGGTGTAGCGAGGTGGGCATGGCCATGTGACTGGATAGGCATGGCTTCTTCTTTTTTTTTTTGCAACACGCCCCCCCTATTTTTTTTTGCCTCCTGGGCCTCAGGGGAGCCTCCTGGGAGGCATTTTTGCTCCCAGAAGGCTTCCCTGGGGCCCAGGAAGGAAAAAAAACAGAGCTGGGGGAGGTGCGCAGCATCCCCCTGTGCTCAGTTTTTGAGCCTCCTGGAACTCAGGGGAGCCTACTGGGAGGTGTTTTTTGTTAAGTTTGAGCAATGAGAGGCTGAACCAGAGCATGAGTGCAACAGTACTTTATTTTACAAATAAAGGGCTGACCGTGCTTGCCAAGCCTGGAACTGGCTCGCAGCAATCAGCCCAGTTGGACCCGGCAGCCTGCTTTTATAGCTGGCTGCTGGGGAGAACCAACCAATGGGAATGGGGGAATATCGCCCACACAAAGTGAGTGGACCTGAGTGAGAACTCCTTGAGTCCTTAGGACATAACACCCCTTCCCCCCAGATGCGAACACGCATAGTCCTTGAGGTAGACGGGGGGTTTGTGTTGGCGCCCGGAGCGGCGCAACTCGGGAACATTGTCTGTCTGTTCGGTATCAGTCTGTGACGGTTGAGCCGGCATAGTGTCGCCAACACTCTCTCTGGACTGGGCATCCTCGGAAACCACCGGGTTGGTTACTGGGGTCGAGCTCTCGTGGGTTGGATCAGGTTGGTCAACTCTCTGGGCGCTGTTGTCCGAGTTTGGGCTGACCGGAACGACCGCTGGTGCAGACTGGTCGCTGGGTGCGGTGTGGCTGGGCGGCGGATGAGACGGTTCCCCTTCGACTGGAGACTCTGGATTCTTGTTTGCGAGGTTGCTGAGGCGCCTTCTGAGTTGGTCTATGTGTCTCCTCCAGACGCGACCATCCTCCAGCCTGACTCTATACGATCTCGGCCCGGTGACGGCGATGACCTCGCCCGGAATCCAAAGTGGGTCCCCAGCGAAATTCCTTGCGAATATCGGCTCCTGTAACATAAAATGTCTAACCCCCGAAGTGGAAGCGAGGGGAGAGTCAGGGCAGTATTGTGGGTGCAGTCTATCTAATACAGTCCTCAGGCGCCGGCCCATCAGAAGTTCCGCTGGGGACTTATTGGTGACTGCACAGGGGGTTGAGTGCTGGCTCATCAGGAACCGTGAGAGTTTGTGGTGCCAGTCATCTCTGCCAAACCTAGCGAGGGCCTCTTTGGTGGTCCTGACGGCCCTTTCAGCCAACCCATTACTCGCAGGGTGAAATGGGGCTGTGAAAATGTGGCGAATGCCTAGGTTGGCTGCAAAACGGCTGAATTCTACTGATGCGAACTGTGGGCCATTATCGGAGACAATGGAGTCGGGTAGTCCATGTGTAACGAACAGGCGCGTTAACACGTTGGTGATTGCTAGTGTGGTGGTCGTGGATAGCTGTGCCACGTCTATCCATTTGGAATAAGCGTCCACGACCACTAGGAACATCTTTCCATGCACGGGGCCGGCCAGATCGATATGGATTCTAGACCAAGGGGCGCTGGCGCTCTCCCATCTGGTAGGGGTGGCGATGGGGGGAGCAGGACGGGATTCCTGGCAAATGCTGCAGGAACTTACCCAATTGACAATGTCCTCGTCTAGACCCGGCCACCACACGTAGCTGCGTGCCAACGCCTTCATTCTCACAATGCCGGGGTGTCCCTCGTGCAACGCCTCCAGGACTCGGGTACGCAGCGAGGTCGGAATGACCACTCGAGTGCCCCACAGTAGACAACCCTGCAAACTGGACAGCTCCTGCATGCGAGTCTTAAAGGTTGCGAATTTGTTATCAACGTTGCCTCCCGGCCACCCCCTCCTCACCCAGTCGAGCACCTGGGCGAGCGTTTGGTCTGCCTTGGTTTTGGCGGCGATGTCAAGGGCGGTGATGGGCAGGTCCAACTGGGTGATTTCGAAAATGGCATTGACAGGAACTGGGTCTTCAGCCGGAGCGGGTAAGGGGCAGCGACTGAGAGCGTCAGCGTGGGATAGAGTTTTGCCCGGGCGGTGGATAAGTTTGTATGAGTAGGCAGCTAGGAAAAGGGTCCACCTTGTCATCCTAGGGGAGAGGACTTGAGGTGTCTGTTTGTCGCCGGCCAGTAGGCCCAGGAGGGGCTTATGGTCGGTGACCAGTTTGAAGAAGTGGCCAAAAAGGAATTCGTGAAACTTTTTCACGGCTGCAACAGCTGCTAGGGCTTCCTTGTCTATTTGGCTGTAATTTCGCTCCGTGGCCGAGAGCGTCCTGGAGAAAAAGGCGATGGGGGCCTCGGCGCCATTGGCGAGTCGGTGACTAAGGACCGCCCCAATTCCAAAAGGGGATGCGTCTGCTGCCAGTACTAAAGGAAGGTTGGGGTCGAATTGGATGAGCACTGCCTCTGATGTAAGTAGTGATTTGACGGCGTTAAACGCCTGGTCTTCTTTGTGCCCCCAGTGCCACGGTGACTTTTTGTCTAGTAATCTGTGTAGGGGTTCGGCTACTGAGGCTTTATGGGGCAAGAAGGATGCATAAAAGTTTAGGAGCCCCAAGAAAGCTTGTAGCTCCGTTAGGGAGGTCGGTGTGGGAGCTTCGTGGATCGCCCTAACCTTGGACTCCAGGGGGTGAATGCCAGAGGCGTCAATTTTATAACCCAGAAAGTCCACCTGTCTAGTGGCAATAGCGCATTTTTCTTTTTTTAACTTGAGGCCATGCTGTCTGAACCTCTCTAACACTGCTCGCACTCTCTGGAAGAGTTGGGGTCTGTCCCTGGCCGAGACCAAGATGTCGTCGAAGTAGGGTACTACACCAGGGAGGCCCTGTAAAATCCGCTCCATGAGGGACTGAAAAATACCCGGGGCAACACTTACGCCAAATTGGAGACGCTTGCATCGGAAGGCACCCCTGTGAGTGACGATGGTCTGAAGTTCCGCTGTTTGGTTATCAACAGGGAACTGTTGATATGCTTGGGACATGTCCAATTTAGCAAAAATACTGCCCGGTTCGAATGTGTGCAATAAGTGCTGAATGACAGGCACAGGGTAGGCGCTAACTTGTAAATATTTATTGATTGTTGTCTTGTAGTCCGAGCAAATTCTCAGGCTACCATCTTTTTTGAGGGGTGTGACAATGGGCGTCTCCCACTTGGCGAAATCTGTTGGCTCAATGACCCCTTGTTTTAGTAGTTTATCCAATTCAGCGTCTAGTTTTGGTCGAATAGCAAATGGAACTCTACGTGGTTTTAATCTGATTGGGACTGCCTGGGGGTCAACGGTGAACGAGATGGGGGTTCCATTATAACACCCCAGCTCCTCGCTGAACACATCTGCGTAGTCAGCGAATAAGGAGTCAGTGTCTGAGGTTGAGACAGCATGGACTCCTGTTAACCCTAGGCCGAGGTGGGGAAACCAATCGAGCCCCAATAAGGTGGGTAGATTGCCGTTAACTACCACTAGAGGTAGGTGGCCTTTAAAAGCTCTAAAACTGACAAAGAACTTGCCTCTGCCGATCACGGGAATGGCCTTCCCCTGGTAGTCCTTCAGACCGAACTGGCATCTCTGAAGCCGGGTAGTAGATAGGCTGGGGTGGAGTCTCTTGAGGGTGTTCCACGAGATTATTGAGAGCGCTGACCCTGTGTCAACCTCCATGTGGCACGGTTTACCTTCTAGGGAAACGGAGAGAGAAATTTTACTAACAGTGTGGCAAGTACGCCTGGCAAGGCGGTGCGTGCGACAGTTTAATACTTGCCTCTGTGGTCCCGAGTGCGAGGACGGGGGTCTGTGTGCAGCGCTTTGGGGGGCTTGGCAGACTCTCGCAATGTGCCCCCTCTTATGGCAGTTGTTGCAAACGGCTCCTTTAAACTTGCAGGTGGCCCTTTGATGTGATCCCCCACAGGCTAGGCACAGTGTGATGTGCTTGGGTGGACCGGTGTATTCTTGTTTGGCCCCTACCTGCGACCGTCTGTCATTGGTGAGGCGGTGGACATCGTTCTCATCGTTGTGGGTTTCCTCCGCTTCCACCTCTTCGGAATGGACGGGGAACGATGCTAGCTTGGCACTTGGGCCCTGAATTTCGGTGGCTGAGTTCGTTGCTAGCTCGGCTGCTAGGGCCTCCTCTACCGCTTGCGCGAGGTTGAGGTCTTTTTTAGCTAGCAGTCGCCTCTGTAGGTTGAGATCCTTGACCCCACAAACTAATTGATCGAGGAGCATGTCCTCCAGGTATGTTCCAAACCCGCAGTGCAGGGCTGCTGTTCTCAGGGCGGCCATATATTGATTGATGGTCTCCTTACTTGATTGCTTCCTCATACGGAACGTGAACCTCCTGGCGATTTGTGAAGGCCTGGGAGCGTAGTGGTTAGTGAGGATCTCAAGCAACTCGGACCACGGAACGTTTTTCAATTCTCTCGGCGCTACGAGTGCTGCGGCGGTATCGTAAACGGTGGCTCCGCAGTAGATTAGGAAATAGGATTTTTTCCGATGCTCTCCCGCATCCGCCAGGCCGACCGCATCGATGTAATGATTGAAACGGTTCTTATACGATTCCCACTTCTCTTCGTCTGGTTTAAACGCCGGGAATACTGGGTTGGAACTCATGGTGCTGGAACGGCTGGGCTACCTGCGGAAAAAAATCTCTCTGGGACTACGAGCGCTCGTGAGTTACTAGTGATATCAGCTCTGGAGAGGTTTTTGCTACCCTCTCTTTCTCTCTCTGGGTTACCACGTTGGCTGCTAGCCGTTGGAGGTGTCTTGATTCGCGCCAAAAAAAGTGGGCGTTAGTGACTCTCTACAGCGCTGTGCTGTGATTCCTACTGGCTCGAAATTCAAATGACACCCGTTTGAATTTCGCACCAAATGCAGAGCGGCTGCGGCTCGCAGCGCTTCACTTTCCCGGTAGCGGGGCTAACAAGCGGCTACAGACGCTTCTAACTTTTTGACTCAGACCGCTTTCTCTGGCTGCGGATCTGCGTTTGCTCTTTTTGATCGCTCGTTTTGTTAGCTGACCGCTCTCTCTGGCTGCGGATCAGCGTTTCCCTTATCGCCAGCCGATCGCTCTCTCTGGGCTACGGATCGGTGGCTAGTGACTCAGCGGTTGCAAGGTGCATCTGGTAGCCATCCCATCCTCGTCGCCAGTGTTAAGTTTGAGCAATGAGAGGCTGAACCAGAGCATGAGTGCAACAGTACTTTATTTTACAAATAAAGGGCTGACCGTGCTTGCCAAGCCTGGAACTGGCTCGCAGCAATCAGCCCAGTTGGACCCCGCAGCCTGCTTTTATAGCTGGCTGCTGGGGAGAACCAACCAATGGGAATGGGGGAATATCGCCCACACAAAGTGAGTGGACCTGAGTGAGAACTCCTTGAGTCCTTAGGACATAACATTTTTGCTCCCAGAAGGCTTTCCTGGGGCTCAGGAAGGCAAAGAATGAAGCCTGGAGGGGCATGCAGCACCCCCCTGCGCTCCGTTTTTGAGCCTCCTGGGTCTCAGGGGAGTCTCCCGGGGGGGGGCATTTTTGCTTCCAAGAAGCTTCACTGGAGCCCAGGAAGGCAAAAAATAGAGTGCAGGGGGATGGAGTGCTGTGAGCCAGCTAGATGCTGCAGGAGGCCATCCAGGTTAAAAATGGGGTGCGCAGGGGTCTCCCATGGCCTGTTTTGGCCAGCAGGGTGCTGCAGGAGGCTGTCCAGACCAAAAACTGGGTGCATGGAGGCCTCCTTGATCTTGGCCTATTTTGAGATAGGAGTCTCAAAAGAGTCACACCTGCGCATAGCACAGCAAAGAAGCATAAACAAGAAAGTTTCCCTCCAATTTATACAGTTCATCTCTAAACCTTCAGTAAATTTTCCACACCCATAAAGCCCAATTATTTCACCCCTCCCCCTGTTACTATGGCAGCCAAAAGATGCAAAGCAAAGTAAAGAAATCTTGAAGGCTGACAGGGGAGGTACATATATGGTACAATACAGGTTCTCAAGTGAGACAGAAATGTTACAAAGAATAAGGAGATGTCTTCCAACCACCATGTTGTTGACTGACTCTTGGACAAAGGTGGAAAGGGCCTAAACTTTAAACCTTGAAGAAGACATAATTTTGATTCTGTGTATTGCAGCTCCTGAATGTCTATACTGATTGGTCAAGCTGGCAAAAGATTGAATTAGAAAGGGATGGTTAAATTGTTGTTTGAACTTCCAAGCATATATTCTCCACCTTGCTTTGCTCACCTGCATGTATCATGTATCCAATCCAATTGAGGTCCCTGCAATTTAAGGAGTTATTGAGAATATAATGACATAATAATAATCTTTAAAAATGCAAAATTCTTGGAGTTGTTCCAATACAATTAGTGGATACTAAGCACAGGAGCCCCTCAAGATTGTGTGCTAATTCCCTTCCTTTATTCTTTATACACACATGATTGCACCCCATTGTATAACACTAACGCAATTATTAAATTTGCGGATGATACAACAGTGATGGGGCTCATTAATAAGAACAATGAGTCTGCTTATAGAAAGGAAGTACAAGGGATAACACTGTGGTATAAAGAAAATAATCTTACACTTAACACACACACACAAAAACAACAACTAAAGAACTTATAATTGACTTTAGGAGGAAGGGAGATGTACATTTACCATTGTACATAAATGATGAGGTGGAGAGTGTTGGTAGTTTTAAATTTCTGGGCACTTATATCTTGGAGGACCTCTCATGGACTATGAATGCTAACATGCTTGTAAAGAAGGCACAGAAAAGGTTGTACTTCCTGAAAATACTCAGGAAGATAAATCTATCTCAGCATCTACTTCTGTCCTACTACTGCAGCACTACAGAGAATCATTAAAACTGCCCAGAATTTTATTAGGCTCCATCTACCAGCTGTGGATGACATCTTCACATTTCGCTGTTTGAGGAAGTTGCACAACATTCTCAGAGACTCTTCCCATCCTGCTTACAATCTTTATGAACTGTTGCCTTCTGGCAGAAGATACAGAACAATTAAAATTCAGACCACATGTTTTCTGAATATTTTTATCCTAGAGCTATAATTGCACTTAACAATGAAGTTAAGGACCACCATCAGTGAGTTGTTGGACTTGGTTTGTTGTGTGGATGCTTGTGTGTTTTTAAGAGGCAGGGAATTTTGGCAGAATATACATGCCTTACAAATGTAAGGAAGTTACTATTATTTTGACCTTTGAAAAAACCTATGGTCAGCTATCCTAGTACATTATGTAATTCAGCACAGCTGAACACAGTTCAACATTTTTATCATATTAAAGATAACATATTATAGTCTAGCCTTGGCCAGACCACATGAAGAATGTGACAAAGAATATTGAGGGCCTGTCATCCTTGCATTCTTTATTTCACATTTTATTTTTATATTTATTTATTTATTTATTTATTTATTCATTCATTCATTTATTTATTTATTTATGTCAATCGCTTACAAGATAATAGGTATAAGTAAAAACATAGTTATGAATACCTGGATACATATAAGAAAAAATAAATAAATAAATGGAGGGCGGAGCTGACGTTGCGACGATATGGCTGCAATCTCGGGGCTCTGAGACTGTAGCCGATATCTTTGTCCCTGGTCAGTCCAAACGGACCTAAACCGTCTCGTAGAGATGGTGACAGTGAAGGGCACATCTTGTGGATCCCAGGGACACCGCAAAGTCCCTGGTTGATTCAGGAGAAACCCTTCTTGCCGGCGGCGGGAGAGTCATCCATCAAGCTGCTGAAGTTGGGACAGCTCCGGAATGGAAGAGATTGAAAGAGAGGCTCGGTGAGAACTTTTTTTTGTACAATATTTTGAGATTTGAAAGGACACCCTAAGAATAAGAAGAAATCTGTAAGAGTTTTGGCAAAATTGAATAAGCGGCGGTTTTTAAAGGGAAATGTCAAAGTGAGGCTTGGCTTTTTTTTTTTTTCTGTTACTGGATTTCTAACGCGACTTAGCAATTGTTAACTGGACTGGTTTTTCTCTTATACATATTTATCTATTTTCTTCACTTTTTTGACTTTTCAATTTTTTTAGATTAGAGGCTCCCTTTAGTGTGTGTGTGTGTGTGTGTGTGTGTGTGTGTGTGTAT
>NW_020769390.1:2099376-2120399 GCF_900518735.1 Pseudonaja textilis
TTCATCTCTTTGTTTTAATAACATATTCTTTGTCAAGATCTTTGTTTTATCTTTGTTTATTTTCAAGCCGGCCATCTCACCATAAATCTCTATCTTTTCCAGTAGCTTTAAAGCTGTTCCTAGAGGATCTTCCAAAATAAAAACCAAGTCATCCGCAAAGGCTTGCAATTTAAATTCCTCCTTCTTAATTTTCATTCCTTTTATATTTGGATCCTCTCTAATGTTTCTATTCAGCACTTCCAAAGTTAATACAAATAACAAAGGTGATAATGGGCAACCTTGTCTTGTGCCTTTTCTTATATTAATAGAATCTGTAAAATCTCCCTCTATCATCACTCTTGCCATTTGTTTATCATATATGGCTTCTATTGCTTGAATAAATTTTCTAGCAAAGCCCATCTGTTCCAATAACAAAAACATGAATCTCCAATTCACATTATCAAATGCTTTTTGGGCATCTAAAAATACCAAAGCCATTTGTTTTTCAGGGTGTGACTCGTAATATTCCAAAGTGTCCAGAATTACCCTCATATTATCCCTAATTTGTCTCCTTGGCAGGAGATCCATTCTGGTCAGGATGAATAAAGTTATTTAGATATCTTTTGAGCCTTTCTGCCAAAATGGAAGCAAAAATTTTGTAATCTGCATTCAGTAAAGAAATAGGTCTATAGTTCTTAATTTGTGATGGATCAGCCCCTTCTTTTGGAATGAGTGTGATATAAACTTCTGACCATGTTTTAGGTATTTTCTTATTTAACATGGCTTCATTCATAACTTCTAACAATGGAGTGCTCAACGATTCTTGTAATGTTTTATAAAATTCTGCTGGGAGCCCATCTGGGCCTGGTGCTTTTCCATTATTCTGCCTATTAAATGCTTCCGTTAGTTCCATCATTGTTATGGTACTTTCTAACATTTTTTCAGTCTCTTCAGATATCTTGGGTAGGTTAGCATTTTGTAGATAAAGCTTAATTCTTTCCTCATCAAAATCCTCCTGTTTATATAATTGTCCATAAAAGTCTTGGATAATTATCTTTTTCTCCTTATTACCATAACACATTTGACCTTGATCATCTATTAACTGTACTATTCTCCTAGATTCTTTCTCCTTTCTCAATTTATATGCTAGCCATCTACCTGGTTTATTTGCATCTTCAAAATAGTTCTGTTTAGCACTTCTAATTTTTTGTGCCAACTCCTCTTTCTCCGCCTGACCCATCTTGTGTTTAATTATATCCATTTTGAATTTAATATCTTTTTTCTGTGGCATATTCTGCAATTCTTTTTCCAGCTTTTTATAATCATCTTCTAAAGCTTTAATAGTTTGCCTCTTCCTAATATTCTTTTTCTTTGTATAGTCCATTATTAATCCTCTCACATATGCCTTCATTGTATCCCAAATATTCTGCATTGAAGTATCTTCTTTTTTATTTTCAATGAAAAAAAAGGCCAATTCTTTGTCCATCCATTGTGTAAAGTCTTTTTCCTTTAAGATAGCGTTATTTAATGTCCATCTAGATCTTCTTCTTTGTCCTTTCCATTTAATTGTCATAGGGTTATGGTCTGCCCATATACCTGTTTCTATATTTATATTTTTTTACTATTTTTATCTCTCATTTTTATTTGGATTATAACTGGCTACTTTATTAATTGGACTAAGGATTAAAAGAATTTGAAGATCTTGAATTGCTCAAAATGAGTAAGAAACCTATATCTCCTGGCATTTCAACTCCTGCTTCTGCCTCCCCACCACTTGGAGGACAACGCTTAATCCAGACAACGTTAAAGCAAGATAAAGAACAAGTGACTTTACAGATGATTATGCAAGGAATCCAAGATCTTAAAACAAAATCAGATACTATTGAAAAGAGAATAGAGAATATTGAACAAAGAACAGAGAACATTGAACAAAGGATAGAGAAGACCGATGAAAAAATTGAAAACATTCAACAAATGATGGTGAAGTATGATGAGAGACTCAAAAAAATTGAAGAAGACAAACAAAGAGATGAGTAGATTGGAAACATTGACAGCAGATTAACAGTGGTTGAACAAGATAAAAGCGGGATGCTGAGATTGGAGATGGACAGGTCAGAATTTTATCTCAGATTTCAAAATAAAGAGGAAGAAAAAGGACAAAATCTAGCTGCGATAATGATAGAAATACTGGCTGATGCTTTGGAAATAACAGAGGAAAAGATGATGGATGGAGTAGACGATGTATACCGAGTCTTTACAAGATATGCGATGAGAAATAATTTACCAAGAGAAGTCCACATCAGATTTACCAAAAATTCCATCAAAACACAAATATTACAAGCGGCAAGAGAGAAGACGTTGAAATACAAAGACAAGGAGATTGTGGTTTTAAAACAAATACCTAGAAGAGTGAGAGAGATAAGAGAATATCGATTCCTGACCAAAATGCTACTGAAAAAGGAGGTGAATTATAGATGGCTGATTCCAGAAGGACTAATGTTTACATGGCAAGAACAGAGACATAGAATTGATTCAGTTGAGAAAGCAGAACTATTTTATGCTGAATTTTTTGGAAGGAGAGAGGCAGAGGCAGAAAAAGAGATCCCACCAACTGAATCCCAAGAGGACCAAATGGGGACCAAAAAAGAAGAAGGCGCAGTAGGTGGACAAGTGGAGATTAAAAAACAACGTGAACTAAGATCTATGAGAGCTGTTAAACCTAATTACAAAATATAATCATGGAAGAGAAAAAACTGATTTCAATGAATATAAATGGACTTAACTCAGCTGTTAAAAGAAGAAAAACCTTTCATAAATCAGAGAAATTAAAATTTGATATCATTTGTTTACAAGAAGTACATATTAAAAAACAATTTGAATAACTGTTGATACAGCCAAAATTAGGGAAAATATTCACTTCCTTGACTCAATGTAAGAAAAGAGGAGTGGTTTTATACATTAAAGAGACTATCCCAGGAAAATTGATTCATACTGATGAAGACGGAAGAGTACTAATGGTGGAAATAGTGGATAACCATACGAAAACACTCCTCATTGCAATATATGCTCCGAATGATAAACAAGAAGAATTTTACACAAAATTACATATCAAAATAATTGGACTGGACTATATTAATATAGTTATGATGGGAGACTTCAGTAGTATTGTAGACAATAAACTGGACTATACAGCAACAGCATCAAGACAAAATAGAAAGACTCTCCCTAAATCCTTTTTCAAAATGATAGATGAATTAAATTTAAAAGATATATGGAGGGAAAGAAATGCTAAAACTAAACAATACACTTTTTATTCAAATAGACATATATCATGGTCCAGATTAGATATGGTTTGGATCTCAACAGAACTAATATCTAACATTCAAGAAACAAACATTGAATTAAGTACTTGGGCAGACCACAATCCAAAGACAATTAAATGGAAAGGACAAAAAAGAAAATGGTGATGGATTCTAAACAATACCATTTTAAAGGAAAAAGACTGTATACATTGGATGGAGAAAGAATTGGCCTTTTTCTTTAGAGAGAATAAAAAAAAAGATACTTCAATTCAGAATGTCTGGGATATAATGAAGACATATGCTAGAGGCTTGATAATTGACTATATAAGGAAAAAGAACATCAAGAAAAGGCAAATCATTAAAGTTTTAGAAGATGAGCATAAAAGACTTGAAAAATAATTACAAAAAATGCCACAGAAAAAGGACATTAAACTAAAATTGGATATAATTAAACATAAAATGGGTCAAAAAGAGAAAGAAGAATTGGCACAGAAAATTAGAAGTGCTAAACAGAATTACTTTGAAGATGCAAATAGACCAGGTAGATTGTTAGCATACAAATTGAGAAAAGAGAAATAATCAAGGAAAATATTAGTTAATAAATGATCAAGGCCAAATTTGTTATGGCAATAAAGAGAAAAAGGAAATTATTCAAGACTTCTATGGACAACTATATAAGCAGGAGAATATCGAGGAGGAAAAAGTTAAACAGTATTTACAGAATGCTAATCTACCTAAGATACCTAAAGAGACTGAAAAAATGTTAGAAAGTAGTATAACAATGATAGAATTAACTGAAGCACTTAAGAAGCAAAATAATGGGAAAGCACCAGGCCCAGATGGACTTCCGGCAGAATTTTACAGAACATTACAAGAATCGTTGAGCATTCCATTCCTATAAGTCATGAATGAAGCTATGTCAAAGAAGATGATACCTAAAATATGGTCAGAAGCTTATATTACACTTATTCCAAAAGAAGAGGCTGATCCACTGCAAATTTAAAACTATAGACCTATCTCTTTACTAAATTTAGACTATAAAATCTTTGCTTCAATCTTGGCAGAAAGACTTAAAAAATACTTAAATAACTTTGTTCATCCAGATCAAAATGGATTTCTGCCAAAGAGACAAATCAAAGACAATATGAGAGTAATTCTGGACACTTTGGAATATTATGAGACACACCCCAAAAAGCAAATGGCTTTGATATTTTTAGATGCTCAAAAGGCATTTGATAATGTGAATTGGAGATTCATGATACTATTATTGGAACAGATGGGCTTTGCCAGAAAATTTATCCAAGCAATAGAAGCCATATACTATAAGCAAACAGCAAAGGTTATGATAGAGGGAGAATTTACAGACTCTATTAATATAAGAAAAGGTACAAGACAAGGATGCCCACTATCGCCTTTGCTATTTGTATTGACTTTGGAAGTGTTGAATAGAAATATTAGAGATGATAAAAGCATAAAAGGAATGAAAATTAAAAAGGAAGAATTTAAATTGCAAGCCTTTGTGGACGATTTGGCTTTCATTTTAGAAGGCCCTTTAGAAACAGCACCAAAATTATTGGAAAAGATGGAGGCATATGGTAAGGTGGCTGGTTTGAAAATAAATAAAGATAAAATAAAGATCTTGACAAAGAATATGCTACTAAGACAAAAAGAACTGGCAGACCTATTGAAAATTCAAGTCATGAACAAGGTTAAGTATTGGGGGATACATTTGACAGCAAGATGTAGTACATTAAAAGAGAACAATTACATCAAACTTAAACAACAGATAGCGTTAGATTTGACAAAATGGGAAAATCTACAATTGTCATTAATAGGGAGAATATCAACAATCAAGATGAATATCCTACCCAGAATCTTATATTTGTTTCAAACGATACCAATTAGGCTTGGAAAAGACTATTTTGAAGACTTAAATAAAATTGTGTTGAAGTATATATGGCAGGGTAAGAAAGCCAGAATAAAGCTAAAACTCTTGCAAGATGCTAAAATTAGAGGAGGATTTGGCTTGCCTAATTGGGAGTTGTACTATCAAGCTGCAAATTTGATGTGGGTTAAGGAATGGATAACATTAAGAAAGACTAGATTGTTGACACTAGAAGGACATGATTTGTTGTTGGGTTGGCATGCTTTTCTATGGTATAAGGGAACTAAGACACAGGGTTATTTTAGAAGACATCACATACGGGAGTGTCTGTGGCTAAATTGGGAGAAGATCAAAAGACAATGTTATTTGAAAATTCCAGTTTGGTTATCAACTATTGAAGCATTCTCTTATCCTATAATATATTAGATGGAACAAACAGTTAGACATGGGGAAATACTGGATGAAAAGGGTGAACTTAAATAGATGCAAAACTTAGAGGAACAAGGTATAAAGATGAATTGGTTTTCATATGTGCAAATACATTCAAGGTATGAAGATTTTAAAACAGAAGGATTCTATGATAAATTGACTGATTTAGATAAGATTTTGACAGGTACTGATGAAAAGGTGATTAAAAAATTATAGGGTTATTTACTGGAAATTTAACTAGAGGAAGAACAAGTTAAAGAAACTATGATTGCTTGGGGGAAGAATTTGGGATATGGGATTAATTTAGAGAAATGGCAAAAATTGTGGTCTCAAAATTATAAAATGACAATGTCAACAGCTTATAAAGAAAATTTGTATAAGATGTTTTACAGGTGGCACTTTTCCCCGACAAGAATAGCAAGAATGTTCAAGAATAAATCTGAAAAATGCTGGAAATGTCATCAGATACCTGGCTCATACTACCATATGTGTTGGACTTGTGAGGACGCTAGAAAATACTGGACTAAAATTCGCATGTGGTTGGAAAAAATGACAAAGAAACACATAGACTTGAAACCAGAGATCTTTTTATTGGGAATCTTACCTGATACATATAGTAAAGATTTGAAATACCTGATTGTAAATGTATTAATAGTGGCTAGGATTGTATTTGCTAAAAACTGGAAAAATGAGAAAATACCATTGCAGGAAGAAATTATTAAGAAAATATTGGAATGTGCTGAAATGAGTAGATTGACATTTGAAGTTAGAGAACAAGATGATAAACAATTCTATAAAATTTGGGACCTTTTCTACCAATGGTTAGATAATAAAATACATTAATAGAATATTTAGAATCTCAGAAAATAACGACTATAGAAAGATCTATTGTTTTTTCTTTTTTGATATTATATTTATAAAATGTTATTAGGATAGATTTGGTATGACTATATGATTTGTTATAAAATAAATTAAGTAAACTATAGTTATCTCGCAAAGTATGAATGAATAAAATCGTGGTCAAATGATTGTTTAATAGTGATACTAGGGTATTTAACTTCTGATTGACAATATGAGATATTATGTAACGTAATTGTAATTGAGACCATGAAATGGATGCACAAAAAATTGGTAAACCAACCGATACACTGTTTATATATTTATGAAAGTAAGTTGGATGTTTTTATGTTTTGTCTGTTTTGTTTGTTTTTAAAAATCAATAAAATTGTTTTTTTTTAAAAAAAGAAAAAATAAATAAAAGAAAGAATAGGACAGGGATGGTAGGCATGTTGGTGCACTTATGCACGCCCTCTACAGACCTCTTAGGAAAGGGGTGAGGTCAATAGTAGACAGTCTAAAGTTAAAGTTGTTGCGGTTTGAGGAAGAAACCACAGAGTCAGGTAGAGTATTCCAGACATCGACCACTCTGTTGCTGAAGTTGTATTTCCTGCAATAAAGTTTGGTGTGATTAACCTTGAGTTTGTATCTATTGTTTGCTCTTGTGTTGTTATGGTTGAAGCTGAAGTATTCATTGACAGGTAGGACATTGCAATGTATGATTTTATATACTATACTTAGATCAGACTGAAGGCGGCATAGTTCTAGGTTTTCTAGGTCTAGAATTTCAAGTCTGGTGGCATAAGGTATTCTGCAACGAGTAGAGGAGTGGAGAACTCTTCTTGTGAAATATTTCTGGACTTTCTCAACTGTGTTGAGATACGTAATGTGGGTTCCAGACTGATGAGTTGCATTCGAGTATTGGTCTAGCAAATGTTTTGTATGGTTGAGTTAGTAGTGTAATATTACCAGAGAAAAAGCTACGTAAGATTAGGTTAACAACTCTCAACACCTTTTTGGCTATATAGTTACAGTGGGCTCTAGCACTTAGATCATTAGAGATGAGTACTCCAAGATTCTTGGCAGAGTTTGGATCATCAACAAGGTTTTGACTATTCAGCCTGCATTTTATTTTCTTATTTTTTTTGCCAATATGTAGGACAGAACATTTATTTGTTGAGATTTGAAGTTGCCATTTGTTTGACCATTCTGATACATAGTCAAGGTCTTTTTGAATGGTAGCAGTGTTGTCTGTGGTGTTGAATAGCTTTACATCATCAGCGAAGAGAACGCAGTTGCTCTTGATATGATCACAGAAGTCATTTATGTAGAATATGAAAAGAGTTGGTCTTAGAACACTGCCTTGGGGGGCACCACTGTTGACAGGTACAGAATTTTATAGGACGCTCCCAATTTTGACCATTTGTTGTCTTTTTGACAGGAATGCTTCTAATCCGGTTATGCAGGTGTCCAGAGATACTGTAAGATTTTAGTTTTAGGAGTAGTTGGTCACTGAATCAAAGGCTTTACAGAAGTCTATGTAGATTGTGTCTATTGCTTTGCCCTGATCGAGTTGTGTAGTCCATATGTTTTTGCAGTGTAAGAGTTACATGATAGTTTTTTCCTGAAACCAAATTGTTTATTAGAGAGTAGGTTGTTTGTTTCTAAGTGGAGGATGATGGATTGGTTAATAATTGATTCCATGACTTTACATTGTTCTTCCATCAAACCAATCTCATAAATGTATAATATTATGTAGACTAAAGAGGTAAACAATCATATCTCATGAATTATTTTATTCAGGTTGAAAAGGCAAAATACTTTCGATTAAATAGATACCATGAATAATATATCTATAATATGCTTGGAAACCTGCACTCTTGTGAAGTAATGCTGTTATCGGAAACATCAAAAAGTTTCACTGATGTTTACCATTTAATGTCATTTCTCATTACAGGTTTAAGTACCTAAATATGTAACTAGGTAATCACATGCTATCAGAAATTAATAAGCTACTTTCCAACATGACCCATCTACCCAACTCCAGCATAACACATGTAACTTCCACTTCAATCAATTCACCATTCAATCAGAAAATATTCTTAAGAAAGTTATACTCCTAGGTATTAGACATGTATGTAGATGTGAGGATCATATAAAGTGGACCAAATAGATTGTACAGTCAATTTAGATTTTCATTTCACCAATATCTGATGCTATTGATATTAAGAAATTGTTCAGAATCCAAGAAGACCAACAATTTAAAAAACCAGTAATATTACAAACAAGTTAAAACAAATCTAAATGTCTAAGGAGATTCTTGATCATCCAGGTCATGGTTGTCCCAGAGGTGCTTTTTCCAAAAGGCAACTGTATTTTCTTGCCTTTTTTCCTTCAAAAATGTTTCACTTCTCATTGAAGAAGCTTCTTTAGTTCTGACTGTTAGGGAATGGGCCATTCTCCTATTCTACCATTTGTAATATCTTTTTTTTGCTCATAGAGGTTACACTTGAATGTATGTATTTAGTTGCTTTGTTAGGTGCTCAGGTTTATGATTAAAAGTAGACAATCTATGACCTGAAATCAATTACCCATACATAGAAAAAGAATGATGAAGGGCAAAAAATCATTGGCAGCAAGAGTTACCTATAATTTCTGAATTGGCCCCTGCCCTTGCCTTGCCTTCTATCTACCGTTTAAGATTTGTACATTTTTTTATCTATATAGTATCTGTTGTCTGTAGAATGCCACTAACAGATTCTGTGTTATTCTGTAGCAATAACAAAATTTCTGAACAAATTTTTAATATCAGTAGATCATATACTGGTAAAATGAAATTCTAAATTGACTGCAATCTATTTGGTCCACTGAAAATTACATCCCAATATGAAATTTACATTTTATTAAAATAATTTAGATTAATTTCAATGGTATGAGTTTGCATACTATGTGTTCTGAGCTTTAGAATCACTATGGAATAATTCGTATAGATCAGTATGCTATCTATCTTTAGTATAGATAAAGTTGATGTACAACTTTACACACACTATTTCAAAGTCTATCAATTGTAAAGATGAGCATGTTTTCTAAACTGGGGTCCCCAACCCCTGGCTCTATTCAGAATCGGGCCTCAGAAGAGGTCAGCATATGTACTTGGGTGAGCAGTGGGCATGTGTGTGTGCTCCATTTGCATGAGCAGTGGGCGATTGTGCAAATGGAGCTGCATCAGAGGTGGTATTCAGCAGGTTCTGAACAGTTCTGGAGAACCAATAGTGGAAATTTTGTGTAGTTCGGAGAACCGGCAAATACCACCTCTGACTGGTCCCACCCCCATCTATTCTCTGCTTCCCGAGTCCCAGCTGATTGGACTGCACAGGAGAACAGAGCTGGAAAGGAGGTTAGTGGGGTGGGGAGGGAATGGAGATTTTATAGTATCCTTCCCCTGGAATGGGGTGGGAATGGAGATTTTACCCTGCAATGCCCACCAAGCAAAGCCAACCAAGCAAAGCCACACCCACCAAGCCACGGCCACAGAACCAGTAGTCAAAATTGCTTGAACCCCACCACTGAGCTGCATGCATGTGGATGCTTGCCTGCCACTTGTGCAGAACCATCCCCTCTCCCTCCCACTCCCCCAGCCTGGGCTGGTCCATAAAGCCAGAAAAGTTGGGGAACTCTGTTCTATATGTCACAACAGGGTGGGAATTTATTCTCATTCTCTTTATGATAATTATAGTTATGAGAGCAAACATGTAAACATTTACACTTTAAAAATTAATACGGTATTGGTAAAATATTATAAGAATTACATATCCAAAAAGAATATTTTGCAATATTCCTGAATTGAATATTGATATTTAATTTTTAGAATATTAAATATTCTGGATATATTATTTTTTTTATTTTACTGTTAACAAAATATATATGAAGTGCCATTTTAAAATAAAAAATGTCCATGTTAACTAACAATCTGGAAAATTGGCACAATTGTATTTCTGTATAGCAACAAAAGGTCTATTCCCTTTCATTACATAAACGCTAGTGTCCAGTAAATTTACTGCAGAACCTCAAACAAGTCAGTTTTGTTTGAAAGTTATCCAGACAATAATAATGGAGATGTAATGGAATGAAAATAGGAAAATTTTCTTTCCAAAACTATATGAAGAAGGAATTTGAAAAAAGCAGTGTAAAGGCATGATCATTTTTTTCTATGAAAATATTGTCTTTTCCCCAATCAGTTTATATCCAAAACAAAAAAACCCACTTTTTCTCTAGCTTTATATTATGTGTAAAGGCTCACATGCAAGCCTAAATCAGATTGTGGCTAATCAGAAGTGTGGAAATTGCCAAGAGATTATAAACCCAGTGACAAAGACTAGATGTCTCAGACCTCACTGATAAATATACAAAAAATACTTTCATTATTTGATGTATGAACATCACATGGAATTTTGAGAAAGCCTTCTCATTACATAAACATGTTTACTAAGTCCAGCCTGTTCCAGATATTTTGTACAACTGCCTTGAAAGGATACTCTAAGTCAGGGGTGTCAAACTCAAGGCCCTTGGGCTGAATCCAGCCCTCGGGGTGCTTAGACCTGGCCTGCAGGGCTGCCCTGGAAACAGTGAAGGACTGCCCCATGGTGCCTCTGCCAGCAAAAACAGAGCTCGAGAGGGCCACATGTGGCCCACCGGAACTCTGTTTTCAACTGCAATGGCCTCCAGCAACCCTCTGCCAACAAAAACGGAGCGTGCAAGCCACCGTGCCCCTGACACAAGTGACGTTGAGCTGGACATGCCCACCCTGGCCACACTCACCCAGTCCCCTGAGGTCAAACACAACCCTGATGCGGCCCTCAATGAAATCGAGTTTGACACCCCTGCTCTAGGTAATCTAGCAAAAATGAGGTGCTCCAAATAGCCACGACTGATAAAATTTTCTCATTCCTATAGCAGATTTTCAGGATTCAGAGCTGAAAAAAAAGACACAATGACTGTTTCTTAATAAAAAGACTATGAGACCAAGGATGTCTTCTAGGGAGGGTGGGTATGCAAAAACAGATGATAGCTAGATTGGAGGGCCAAGTTCAGTTCTGCTTGAGTGATTGGTCTTTATCAGGCCCAAAAGAGAAGTGAAGTTGGTTTATTGGGAAATATAATAATTGCATTCTGCAAAAGGAATGCATATACAGATCAATTCTCATCCATGACCATTTTCTGTAATGCTGGCCAGAGGGAGGGAGAACAATGGCAAGAGAAGTTCCTTCTACAGCACCCAACAAATATGTGGAAAACTAGTGAAAGCAACAACATTTCTCTAGTTCATGAAATTTCTGTTCTTATTAGTACTTTCCAGTTATGATTTTATCTTTTTTCTTCACAAACAATGCCTGGTGATTAGCTAATTTGCCTTGTTAAAAGTAGCAGGGTTTAGAAAGCATATTTTTTGCTTTTAAACAAGTGTTAAACAAGAGTCAAGAGTGTTGGATAGGAATAGAGGTTAGGTCCATATGGTAATGATGTTAAACTTTAGTTACTCATTCTCAGGCAATCTTATTTCACTGAGTTATGCGGATAAATAATGTATTATTTCATGTAGATAAATAACTAGGGTAGTTAGTATAAACTAATCTGCCTCAAATTAGTCTCTGGAATATTAACTGTTATGCCTTTGTTGGAGTCTGCTTCTGAGGGGGAGATTGAGCAGCTGATAAGGAGTGGGAGTGTGGCTCCGGTGGATGTGGAAGAAACAGGGGAAGGCCACAGTCCGGCTGGGCATTCAGAGGAAGACCCATGGCCATCCCCTCTTCATCCTAGGGCATGCAGGGAGGAATAGAGAAGGGAGCAATGTGACTTATGAAAGAGAAGAAGTCCCTGATTCCTTTCATTAGTTGCAGCTGGGAGAACAAGAGTGGGGTGTTTGCACACGGCTCCTTGTTGGAAGCTAAGTGTGCATTATCTTGGTCGAGCCTTATCTGGGTTTTGGCATCCTCCCAACTGTGGGTGCTGCATTATCCTTTGAAAGTCTGCAATTTATCATCCTGGCCTGCTGTGTTAATTACTTCAGTGTGAATTGTGTTGGGTTTTTTATTTCTAATTATCTTTACTTTGAGTTCAGATTGCATTTCTGCTCTTTGTAGACTATTTTTTGAAGAGTTTGTTATCCAGCTGAGGATAATTGGACATTGGGGCCAAGTTGGAGGGATTAAAGGGAATGTATTCTACTTTGGTGACTTTGTTATTTTTGTGTCATGCCCCGGGTCATCACATTTAACTATATTGCCTTTAAATTTTACACTCAGCATAACTTTAGGAATCAACCATGTAAAATTAAAAAGAATGTTAAACAGTTACTATTAGGTAACTAGCTTTTTAAAATAAAACAAAGAAAACTAAAAATAATTTATGTTTGTTATTTATTCAGATTGGGGTGTGTGTGTGGAGAAAAGAATGACTGAATTTAAGGTCAGCAGCAGACAACACCTGATGAGAGTGTGTGAAATGGAATGGAAAAGTGAATGAGAGAGTTGAACTGGGGCAACTAGCTGGGAAGTCACTAAGCAAAGCCCTGTGAAAGGAAGGGACCCTTCCTCTGGAAGCAAGCAGGTGTCCTTCAGGACTCTCCTGAGTCTGAAAACTCTGAGTGAGGACTGTAGGGAGCAGCAGAGTCCTCCCAGACCCCTTTTTGGTCTGAAAACTGCAAGGCAGGAGAATCTCTAACAGGAGGTATCCATACTCTGATAGGGAACCAGAGTCCTCCCAGATACTTTTGGTCCAGAAACTGGCAGGGTGGTTGTCTCACTAAGAGATTCAGTTCACCAGGAACCAGCAGAGCCAAATCGAATCCCTACATGTTTGGAGAGAAAACATGGGATGCTCTAGCTCGAGTGTCATGGTAGGCTCCCCGGGAGAAGACTTGATTGACACCTGGGACTAAAAGAGGAAGTTGCCTGTCCAGGTTGGGCATGAAAAAAGGAAAAAGAAAAAGAGTCTGTGTAAAGATGTGGACTTTGCTCAGGGATGAAGTTCGAGAACCAATTTGGGTAAATAAAGGTACTTAAAAGAAAAGGGAATTGTATAAATAGGAATGTTGGTGGTTTTTTTGTTTGTCTGTCTGTTTGTTTCTCTCTCTTCCTCTCTATCTTCCATGCAACCATATGATATGTTTGTTAAGATTGTGCCTTCCCTAATTTAACTGAGATTTATGGTGAGAATGACCAATGTTTTCCTCTCTTTTCTCCTTGTTTTTGTATATGTGTGTGTATGTCTAAGTCTTTGTGAGCTCAGTTTTGCCCAAGACCTCAAACCATGTGGTCCTGTCCATCATTGAACCATCCTTCCAAACAGTCTCCATTTTTCCAGTGTCTTTCTTCCCACTTGGAACTGAACCTAAATGGACATTTCTTCCAACAGAAGGAATAATAGAAAAAGGAAACTCTGCCCTCAGCCCTGATATTTTTTAAAAAGCATATAAGTCTAATAAACAAATAAACTTCAGTCTGAAACTTACTGTTTATTGAATAAATACATTCTATAAAGTATATATTACTAATATAATTCAAGTTAAATTATGCCAAAACAGTTTTCTTCACACTAATAAAGAGTAACAAAGTGATAGATCTCTCATGTAGTTTTTGATTCACAGAACTTGGTCCTAAATTGTCCATCTTAAAATTGATAAATTGCTAGTGACTATTATGTTTCCTGCCCCATATACAGTCTGCAGCACTTTTATTCTTTGAATCCCTTTGAAAATCTTCTTGCTGTATTTATTTTCTTGATAGATGCTAACAATGGGAGATACATGTATGTTGGTGAAATCTTTTCAAGGCCTTCCTGAAAATAGATGTTGCTTTGCTTCACTGACTTTGCCCACAAAATGCTACAAAATGTAAGTAGACCTTGATAGTGAAGGGTATATGTCACTTTTTTTCTAGTATTGGAAGCACAGCTGTGATTTCTGGAAATACATTTAATAAGTACTAATATTTTGTCCTCAAATGAAGTGGTGAGCTGATTCAGTGTCAAGTCTCTTGTAAAGCCTGCTCTCTGTTTATTTTCAACAGCAAAATGAAAACCTGGTTTTCAGACATATTAGAAATATGTTGGTATATATGTGTTTTTGTTGGGGTAATAATATTTAAAGTAAATAAAATAACAGAACAACAATGTAATAATTATTGGTGGAGATGTTATATTTTCTGGAAACCATACTAAAATGTTTGCAGTAGGTAAATCTATAGCAAGTATGACAAATTTCATGCTTTTATTCAAAATGGGTCATTTTAAATTAAAATATTGATGCCAATATTTCTTAACAAACTAAAAAACGTCTATCATATAAATAGGAATTAAAAATAATGCTTATATTTTTAGATGCAGAATGTTAACTATCATTACAACAAATTATGCTTATGAGACCGGTCCAAGATATTTGAAAAGATAGTTATCTTTAAAAAGTAGGGTTTCATAAATCTGCAGCTTTGAGGCAGGAGTAATTGAATTTTGAAATAATGTAGCAATTCCTATTTTTCTTTCCATGAGCTACATACTTTTTCTTTTTCCTCTCAAGTACCTGGAGGAAAGATGGAATAGTGAACAGACTGATTTATATATTTATTTTTAAAAAGCCCTGTGGAAAAGTAAGTAGCTCAGAGAAAGAAAAAAGTATAAGTTTCTAAACAGAATACTTCTGTATGTTAGAAAAGTGTTAGAATTGCAATATTATTATAGCCCTATTATTAAAATTAGATCTAGAAGATATGACAATCATGGATTCAGCCAAAGAAGTTGTATATCATTTCTCTTATACTGTACTGACTTAAACAAGGTATTCCCTAATAAAGGGGTATCAAACTCAAGGCTCATGATGAGATCAGATCCGGCCCATGCAGCCATCCTGGAAAGTGTAAGGAGCTGGCCTGCATCTCTTCTGCCCAGCCAATACCATCCCGGTGGGCAGGCACACAGGAGGCAATGGATGCATTCATGCAGAAGTCCAGTTCTCTGCCGCCACGTGCAGGGCAACAAAAGTAGTCTGTGGGACTATGGTAAAAAAAAATAGCTCAGACCTTCTAAACTTGTGAGATTTTTATTTAATATATGTTTTATTAATACATTTTTAAAAATATACATTAAAAACTCCATATCTATCTGAACAACAAGTTGTCTGGGTACAATTAGTTTTTGAGTAAAGATACAACAATAATCATAATGGTAATCATAGTATACATATCAATATTAATCATATCATAGTAGTACAATTAGCTTCTCCTTTTTAAATAATTTTCAGTTACATAATTAATGATCCTTTTAGTCTTTTAAATTTCTAACCTCTGTTTTCTGTTAGTTATCGATTGGTAAAATAAGTCCCATGTTAAGAAGTATTCTGTTTCTTCTTTTCCTTTTATTTTAAGCATTAGTCTATCCATCTCGGCACATTCTAATATTTTTTAACACTTTCCTCTGCAGGGATCTCTTCATTTTCCATTGTGCAAACACAATTCTTTCTGCTATTAACACATGTAAAATTAAATATGTATTCCCTTTATTACACTGTTCTGGTAAGATACCCAACAGAAATATTTCTGGTTTCAAATCTATATGTTGCTTTATCATTTTTTTCTAACCATGTGTGTATTTTAGTCCAATATTTTTTTGCCTTTCGACATGTCAACCACATATGATAATATGAACCTGGTATCTGATCACATCTCCCACATTTAGCTGACAGATTTCAAGCATCCTTGTCTCGTTGGTAGTAAATGCCACCTATAACACATTTTATATAGATTTTCCTATATGCCATTGACATTGTTAATTTACTATCCCACAGTTTCTGCAATTTACCTAAATCTATTGAATGACCAAATATTTTAGCCCATGTTATCATTGTTTACAGATTAACAGAGTTGGAAGGGACCTAGTGGGTCATCTAGTCCAAACTCCCCACCCAAGCAGGAGATCCTACACCATTTCTCACAAATGGCAGTCCAATCTCTTCTTGAAAGTCTCAAGCGATGAAGCTCCCACAACTTCCAAAAGCAAGCTGTTCCATTGGTTGATTTTTCTCACTGTCAGAAAATTCCCCTTATTTCCAGGCTAAATTTCTCCTTGTTCAGTTTCCATCCATTATTCCTTGTCTGGCCTACAGGTGCTTTAGAAAATAGCTTGACCCCTTCCTCCCTGTGGTAGCCCCTCAAATATTGGAAGACTGCTATCATGTCTCCCCTGGTCCTTCTCTTCACTAGACTAGCCAAACCCAGTTCCTGTAGACTACCCATTAAGGACTACTCATTCAGTACAGTTTATCAGCCAGTTGCGAATCCATCTGGAGGTGATTCTATCTGTCCCACGTTTTTCTAGCTTCCCAAGAAGTGGGTTGTGGTCTACTTTGTTGAATGCCTTGCTGAAGTCTAAGTATATTATGTCCACAGTATTTTGCTGGTCTACTAATTTAGTCACTATGTTGAAAAATGAAATAAGACTTCTGGTGGTGACATCACGATGGTGCGGGGAGAGAAGAAGAGGCTCCATCCTTTAGCCCTGAATCTACAGATTTGGAGGCTCCTCAGAGGGCACACAAATCTCAGAGAGATTCATGAAGGAATAGGGAAACTCAAGAAGCAGTGAGGTGGAGGGTGACCACCTGCTGCGATGAAGAGATACCCTTCTACTTTGACATGTGAGTGTCTGTCATTGACTTTAATGGTGGATCTGGAGTTGCGACAGCCTAACTGAAAGGGAAGGAGAAAATATAATAACAGGCTGTGACATCGAACAGATATCTGGAACTTTTAATTGGACAACAGTGGAAAGTGTGATTCAAAAAAGAAGGGACTGCAGACTGTGAAGGGCAGAACAGTGAGTCTTTGAGAGAATCAGGTGTAAGCTCAATAAACAGGTGGTGATTTGGCAGTGGTAACAACAATGCTTAGAAGTAAAGGACTTGCCCAAGCCAGCTAAACTTCAGCAAATAGAATGGATAAGTGGATAAACTGAGAAGAATAGAAGTGGACAGATTTAAAATACTTTGACTAACAGTGAGAAATAACTAAGAAGCAGGTGTATTAAAAAATCTGAGGAAATGATTACTTATCCTCCAGTACAGAAGAAGAATAACAGAAGTGGCTGATGCAACAGAAACCACTGAGTCTGCATAGAACAGAATAATCTGTGCTGTACAGTAAAGGTCTAACTGACAATCAAACTTAACTAATAATAAGAATAATTAATTGAGAAGTTGTTTAAAGAAATAATATAATTTTATACCATATATATTTTTGTATAAATAAGAGGTTAAGCTATTTCAAAAAAAGACATATATTTATAGTACTTGCTTATATACAGTATATATTTTGGATATAAATTTATATAGATAGAAAACTATTTAATGAATTTGCTATATATTTGAAATAGATTGTATAGATCTAACCTGTGGATTGATTAACTTTAAGATAAAAATATACAAATATACAAATAGATAAGTGTTTTAAGTGAGCAGAGCTTATTATAAAACTTATATTAGAAGCCATAAAGGTTTAAAACAAGATATTTAAAAAAAGTTTTTTTTCCAGAGACAAAGGGTAAATTATAATTTAATATATGATTCTGCAAAGTATATAAGATTGTATTGTAGATATTAGTACTTGAAATTGAGTTAGAAAATTGAAATATTATGAGTTAATAATGTATTAAAGGGAATATACAAAATGTTTAAAAGTAAAAGTTTATTTCTCTATGGAATATTGTTTTGACTATACTATAAATTCAATCCCTTTTTATTGTTGTTTCACTATTTCAAAATGTAGTACTTTGTGCTAAGCAGAATCAGTATGGAAAGTTTTTCAAGTGTCAAATTTAGGGGTAAGATAAAAGTTGTCATACTTCAACCAGTGATTACAGGAGAAATATTGTATTAGAAAGAAAAGATAAATAGATAATTGAAAAGAACAGACAAAAGATACAAGTATAATTATTCAAAATGAGATGAAATAAATATAATAGAATTATGAGAGTGAATAGAGGAGAGAAAATATATAGAAAATATGGAATGTTAATTAAGATACGAAACAGTATATTAAGTGAGTATGAATTTGATTTATGTCTGTATAAAAAGAGGTAACCCGGGGTAAGCCGCTTTCCAAAAGAAGTTTTAGGTATTTATGTTTTGTGTTTTGTATGTCTACGTTTGAATTAATAAAATTTTAGAAGAATGTAAGAGGAATGTAGGAAGAGAACAATGAAATTGTAAATAAGACAGATGGATATAAAAATGTATACAATCTAAAGTAAAAGAGATATAATTTGAATAAATAGAAGGAAAGGGAGTAATAAAGAGAAGTTGGGATAAGATATGAAGTTGAACAGATAAGGTAAATATATATATTAAATTGTGTTCATATGGAAATGTGATAATTTGGAATTATTCTGTCTTTAAATAAGATGTCTTATTGTTTTTTTCAGAAAAAGATCTCTTATGTTATTATATCCTATGCTTTGTTTGTCTGTATATTGTTTTGTAAAATTAATAAAATTTGTTTAAAAAAAACTTATATTTTATTAATTTGTCATATTATATTATTTATTTATACTGTATTTATATTTATATTGGATTAGTTAAATTTGGATGTTAGAGTGGACAACAAGTGTGTCTTATACCATCCTTGGACTAAAGGATATAGTAAATTTTGATAATTATATATTAACAAATAGTAAGAAATAATATAGTAAGAAGTAATTAATTGATTGTTTTATAAAGTATATTATCAGTGTATATCAGTGTACATTAATGAATTTGGATTTTGTGTATGAAGAGTAAGAGGAGATCAGGAAGTAAATAGTGGAAGCATAGCTAGACCAAACAGTGAAAAGACAAGGAATTTTGATTGAGCATAAATACAGAGATTGGTGTAAAGAGATTAATTAGATAATTAAGTATAACTTAAACTTAACAATAATATTTAAATTACTGAATGTTAATTTGGGATAACATATATAGAATTGTTAAAGAACAAAATAAAATCCTACAAGAAATGATGACCATCACCACAACAACACTGAAGGCCGGAAAAACAACAGCAAACCCACTGGCAGCAATTGCCCCTCCAGCGACCCATAGATTGATTGAAGGAATGCTTACAATAGAGAAACAAAATACAACAACAAACTCTCAAAACATGCAAACAACCCTCTTGGCAATATAGGAAACAATGATCAAACTTCAAGAAACTAAGTCCAAAAATCATGGTGAAATGAAAACAGAGATGGATGAAATGAAAAGTGATATACACAAATTGGATGAGAAAATGGGCTCAATCCAACAAGCGATAGAAAACAAACAAACAAACAATAAAAGCTGAAGAACAGAACAAACAGAGAAGAAACTTCAATTAGTGGATCAGAAGATGGTAGAGTTAAATAAAGATCTAGGAGATTCTCTCGTCCATCTGGAGATGGATCGCACAGCTTTTTACCTCAGATTTCAGAATGTTGTAGAGACAAGAGAAGATCTAGAAATCATAATAGCTGAAATAATAGCAGAAGCCCTGCAAAGGGATAAGCGCAAAGTATTAAATGACTTGGATGATGTCTACACAGTGCATACTAACATGCCAGAAGGCGCAGATTTCTGAGGGAAATGCATATAAGGTTCGTGAGAAAAAAAGTAAGAGAAATAATTTATAGAATAATGAGGGATGAACCGATCATGTACAAGGAAAAAGAGATAATAACTCTGAAACAGATTCCAAATAGGGTGAGAGAACAAAGGAAGGACTACTGATTCCCGGAGACACTATTGACTAAAAGAAATATACTATTTAGATGGCTAGTACCAGAAGGGATGCTAGTGTCATGGCAAGAGAAGAAAATCAAAATGGACAATCTAGAGAAGGCACAAGACTTATATGATCAACTTGTGGGAATAGAAAGAGAACAAAGCAGCAGAGAGAAATTAGAGTCTGAAAGCCAGAAATCAAAAGAAGGAGAACAGGAAGAAAGAAAACAGGAAAAAAAGGAATAACAAGGAAAAAAAGGCGCAAGATCAAGACCAAGAATACAAAGAAATACAAGAGCTAATAGAAGACAAAGACAAACAGACAAATTAGAAGAATGGGAGAAGAAATCAAATTAATATCAAAAAATATCAATGGATTAAATTCACCGGCTAAAAGAAAGAGAATACTGGTAAAATTAGAGAAAGAAAAGAAGATGTAGTGTTCCTTCAGGAAATAAACATTAAACGGCAAGGTAAGAAGTATTTAGAACACCCCAAATTAGGTAAATTATATACAGCATTAGCTGAGGAAAAAAGAAGAGGGATAGCAATATATGTTAGGGAAGAGATAAAGGCAAAATAAGTATATGCAGATGTCAAAGGCAGAATGTCACTTGCCTGCCTCTGTATGCCCATGTTATTATATATATTTTATATATTTATATATGTAGAAATAATGTATGTTTCAATGGTGAAAGAAGGAAGGAAGAAAAGGAAAGAAAGAAGAGAAAGATACAAAGAAAGAAAGAAAGAAAGAAAGAAAGAAAGAAAGAAAGAAAGAAAGAAAGAAAGAAAGAAAGAAAGAAAGAAAGAA
>NW_020769390.1:2120409-2145802 GCF_900518735.1 Pseudonaja textilis
GAAAGAAAGAAAGAAAGAAAGAAAGAAAGAAAGAAAGAAAGAAAGAAGTTGGAGGGAACAAACTCTGCTGTCAAAGTGTAGTTCTTTTTTATTCTATTAGAATGGCTCTTTTGAAAGTTACTATGCTGTGATTTTGAAACCAAGTCTTTCTCATAACCTCTCACAAGATGGTACTATATTATAATGTAGAACTCTGCAACTATGTGTGAGGTGTGAAAGTAATACCCAGAGGATGGTAGCATCTCCTATCTAAACAATAACAGAGAATTGCTTTAGCTCTCTCTCTCTTTTTTAATATTGTTATGAGTGATGTTGCTTTCATCTTTTGTGCATTGCAAGATAAGAGAGTTTTAAGTTATTGGTAGCTGTACCACGGTTTCCTCCTCAATACTCTTTTTTGCCTCTTATTGTGACAGAGAAAGGGAGGGAGGCAGAGAGGGAGGCAGGGGTGGGATTCTACCTGTTCGCAATGTTACCTTGTTATGTCTCACCTGGACAAAGTAATAAGTCCAAATTTCCAACTGAAACACAAATAAGCAGGCAAGTCCAGTAAACTACAGGGTTAACTTCCTTAATCCAAAAACATTCTTGGCAGCCACAACATTACCTGTAGTTCTAAGAACCAGTAAAACGGGCCCCTGGCTGGCCCCGCCCCTCTCTGCCACTCCTCTGCTCCAAAATCCGGGGTTTTTTTACTGCGCATGTGTGACATTTTTTCCACATGCATGACAATCCTCGCCTCATTCTCCCCTGCCTGTCCCTCCCTTCACGACCCAGTTATTTGTTATTGCACATGTGCAACATTGCACGCATGTGCAACAATTGGAGACAGCATTCTTCCCTGCCACCAGCCCCACTCCACAGTTCCTGCCCCAATCAGCCATTATTGTGCATGCACAACATCACTCCTGCCCCCGCCCCTACTTATAGCACATGTGCGCTACCTACAAACATTTTCCTGCCCAGTGCCATCGCTCCCACCACCACCACCAGCAGCAGCAGCAGCAGCTGAGCCAGCCCTAGCCATCCAGCCAGCTGTCACTGCCTGCCTTCTGCTGCCCTACTGGGTGAATGAGGGCAAGCTGCAAGCCCTGGTTACTACCACCATTAGCCGCCCTGACCCAGCCAGCCTGCCTCCCAGGTCCTGCCTTGCCAGGCCTGCCCGGACTACCTGCCTGCCTGCCTTGCCTGGACCACCTGCCTGCCTTGCCCGGACCATCTGCTTCACCTGGACTCCTCGTCCAGCCTCCAAAGACATGGATTGGTAAGTATGACCTCCTCCAACCTGATTGCCTACCTGCTGCTGCCAGCCCTAGTTGAGTGCTGACTCCTGGGAGAGCCCACAGCCCTCACCAACACTCCCTGCCTCACCGCCGCCATCTTTCCTCACCCATGGCCCTCTATTGTTGCTGCCTTGCCTTCCCACCACTGATTGGTGAGTGAGAGGCAAAGGCAGCAAGCCCCACTGGTCCCCTACCTCCTCCTGCCACCCCTGCCAGCCATGGTCGAGTGCCAACTCCCTTTGCCTGAGCCGACACTGCCTCTCCCACCTGGCGGCTGCCATCTTGACTAGGCTGGATGCCACCTTGTCTAGGCTGGCACCATCTTTCCTCACCCGCCGTGGTCCTCCATTACTGCCTTGCCTTCCCACCACCAATCGGTGAGTGAGGAGGCAAAGGCAGCAAGCCCCGCCAGTCACTACCTTCTCCTGCCACCGCCGCCGCTGCCAGCCGAGTCGAGTGCTGACTCCTGGGCCAGCCACTCAGCCGTCCTTGCCTGCCTCGTTTTTGGTAAGTTGCTTTTTATTATGTATTTATTTATTTATTTATTTAGTTAGTTAGTTAGTTAGTTAGTTAGTTAGTATCTGTTTTGGTTTTTATTAATCAAAAACTAAACAGATACTAAAGAAGTAAATGAATACATAAATAAAAATTATTTTACTATTCATCTTGATGTTTGTTTCTCCTTTGCTTTTTCCTATTAGGAATATAACAGCAATGTAACATTTTGTTTCCATTTATGTATGCATGCTGGTTGTCAGTAGGTCTACTGTTTTTATCATTCATAAAAACAAAACCCATACATAAAAATATTACTAAAAATGGTTTATTTATTTTGTATCTGTTTTGTTTTTATGATTAATAAAAACCAAAACAGATACTAAAAAAATAAATAAATACATAAATAAAAAAGCAACTTACCAAAAACGAGGCAGGCAACTTGCCTAGCCAGCTATGCTGGGGTCCTTCTAAGCCTTCTTCAAGCTTGCTGTGGCAAGGCCGGCCAGCCTGGGAGTTGGCACTTGACTGGGCTGGTGGCGGTGGTGGCAGGAGAAGGTAGGCGACCAGCAGGGCTTGCTGCCTTTGCCTCCACACTCACCAATCAGTGGTGGGAAGGCAAGGCAGCAACAATGGATGGCTGTGATGGGCGAGGGAAGATGGCGATCAGCCAAAGATGGTGGCTGCTGGGTGGGAGAGGCAGGTAATGAGGGCAGCTGGGGCAGCCCAGGAGTTGGCACTCAACTGGGGCTGGCAGCAGCGGTGGCAGGAGGAGGTAGGGGACCGGCAGGGCTTGCTGCCTTTGCCTCCTCACTCACCACTTGGCGGGCAAGGCAGGGAGTTTCAGCGAGGGCTGTGGGAGGCCCAGGAGTCAGCACTCGACCAGGGCTGGCGGTGGCAGGTAGGCGACCAGGTTGGAGGAAGTTGTACTTACCGATCCACTCTTTGGAGAATGGGGGAGGCAGTCTGGGTGAAGCAGATGGTCCGGGCAAGGCAGGCAGGTGGTCCAAGCAAGCCTGGGAGGAAGGCCGGGCAAGGCAGGCCTGGGAGGCAGGTTGGGCGAGGCAGGGCCTGGGAGGCAGGCCAGGCGGGCAGCTAGCAGCAGTGGTGATTGGGGCTTGCGGCTTGCCCTCATTCACCCAGCAGGGTGGCAGAAGGCAGGCAGCTATAACTGTCTGTCTGTCTGGCTGTCTGGCTGGCTGGCTGGCTGGCTGACTCGGCTGCTGCTGCTGCTGCTGATGGGAGCGATTGCACCGGGCAGGAAAATGTTTGTAGGTAGCGCATATGTGCTATTAGTAGAGGCGAGTCAGGGTGGGTGGGGGAGAAGGCAGTTAGCTATTATCACGCATGCATGCAATGTTGCACATGCGCAATAATGAATAATTGGGCCAAGAAGGGAGGGGCGGGTGGGGAAGAATGAGACAAGGATTGTCATGCATGTGCAAAAAAATGTCACGCATGCACAGTAAAAAAAACTCAGTTTTGGGAGTGGAGGAGCGGTGGAGAGGGGCAGGGCCAGCCAGGGGTCTGTTTTACCGGTTCTTAGAACTACCGGTAATGTTAACAACCGGTTCTATAGAACCAGTGCAAAGCGGTAGAATCCCACCCTTTGTTGTCCTATAGAGTAAAAAAAAGAGAGTAAAGGATAGTACATCAACTTCAGGATGAAAATGGGAAACTACAACTTACAATGGGGAAAAAAAGATTACTTATAAGTATTTTGAGTGTCTATACAAATGCAAAGAAACAGCGGATGAAAAATTAGACATTACTTGAAAGGGGAAGGGATATTGCTAATAACAGATGAAATGAAGGAAATGTTAAATAAAGAAATAACTTTGACAGAACTGAAACAAGTGGTGAAAAAACAGAAAAACAACAAAACCCCAGGTTCAGATGGGCTTCTGGGAGAAATTTATAAAACAATGGGTGAACTAATGGAACCATTAATGCTAGAAGTGCACAATGATATATTGATGAAAGCAAAATTACTGGATTCATGGAGAGAGGCATTTATCTCCTTAATATCAAAAGAGGATACAGATAACAAACAAATTCAAAATTATAGGCCAATATCATTATTGAATTCTGATTATAAAATATTTACGAGTGTAATAGCAGAAAGATTGAAAAAAAATATTCACTTAATTTAGCCACTAAAAGAAGAAAAGTATTCCATAAACTAGAGAAATTAAGATCCAAGAAAGAAATACTTAGACTCTTGTAATTAGAGAAAAGATATCTTTTACTGGAAGTCAAGTGGTAGCAACAAGAGAATTCTGAATCTGAGGAAATAGGCACGTACATCATATATATCAAGGGATTGAAATGTCCCCACCCCCAATAGTTCAAATGGTTCTTCCAATTAAAAGTAGTGAACCTCATCATGTGGACATCTCCAGGTGGTGATGATTAGTTGACTTTGGCTTACTCAGATAAAGGTTTGCAGTTGCGCAGAGAAGAGAACGCCAAGAAATAGAAACCCTCCTCAGTTTATACAATATTAGTTAGTAACATCTCCAGTCCGTTTCCCATACTTTTCCCCCTTCCTCCCCCCATTACTCATGACAGCCAGAAAGAAGATCTTGAAGGCTGACATTCGGCCCTCCTAGAAAAAAGACGTTAGTCCTATAAAAGAGGGAAATATAAAAGGCACAAATTAATAACCAGTCAACATAAAAGAGACACGTATCTAGGGTTTATCATGATAATTAGAACGAAATGCTCTGTCAAGCTTAGGGGCTCTAACATCTTTTTCATTGACCCACTCAGCCTGGGAAGAAGGAAAATGCTTCCAAGCAACCAAATATTGGAGTCGACCCCTCCATCTTCGAGAATCTAGTATTTCTTTAACTTCAAAATGTTTTCGGCCGTCAATAAGCAATGGTACAGGAGGGTCGGTCTGGGTCAGTCTCAGATTGGAAGTATGTTCAGGTTTTAACAAACTAACATGGAAAACTGGGTGGATTCGTCGAAGGCTTTTAGGTAATTTCAATTGGACTGTCACAGGGTTTACAATTCGTTCAATCGAGAAAGGACCAACATACTTAGGACCAAGTTTCTTTGACTTTTGAGTGGTTTGTAGATATGTGGTGGACAAAAAGACTTTATTGCCCACTTGATATGGTGTTGGTGGAGTCCTCTTTTTGTCTGCAAATTTCTTATGAGCCTGATGTGCATCATCCAAAGCTTTACGAGCGACTGGTCAATTAAGCTGGAGTTGTGTTATCTATTCATCTAATGACTGAATACTAGGCCTCTCATGAGGGAGTTCAAGTATGGGTACAAAGTCTTGTCCCGATGCCACCTTGAAGGGGGTAAATCCAGTACTACTATGGATAGAATTGTTATATGCCACTTCAGCAAATGGCAATAGGTCAGTCCAATTATCTTGCTGATAATTTATGTAACATCTAAGGTATTGCTCCAATACCACATTAGTTCTCTCTCAGGCCCCATTAGTTTGGGGATGGTGGGCGGAGCTTAATCCCTGGGCAGAGCCCAATAACTTCAGGAACTCCCTCCAAAAGTTTGAGGTAAATTGAACACCCCTGTCAGAGATTATACGTTCAGGAACCCCATGTAATCTATAGCTATGCAATATAAACAGTTTAGCCAACGTTTTTGCAGATGGAATCTTCGAACAAGATATGAAATATACTTGCTTGGAAAACAAATCAGTTGCCACCCAAATAACTGTGCTTCCCCCGCTTTCAGGTAATTCCACTATAAAGTCCATAGAGTTTTCCTTCCACTGAGCCATTGGTCTAGCCACATTTTGTAAGAACCCTGCTGGCTTACCAGGAACTCTTTTGGCTGATGCACAAATAGAACAGCTAGCCACATAAGTCTCAATGTCCTTCTTCAAAGTAGGCCACCTGAATTGCCACTTAACTAGGTGTAAGGTTTTCACGAATCCAAAGTGACCAGCCACTTTAGAATTGTGAGCTTGTTGTAAGATTTGGCTCCTCAGTTTCTCTGGCACATACAACTTGGCTCCTACCCAGGCCAGTCCATCTCTAACTGTACAGTTATTTTAAATGAGCCAGGAACCAATCATCAAGTTTTAGAACATCCTTTAATTGTGCAATCAAACCATTCCATAGATCCACTTCCTTCTTCTTCTTTTGGGCTCTAGTAACTAATGGAGCTACCAACTGTTTGACTGGGACAATCGGCCGTACTACTTCCTGGTGAGCACTATTATATTGAGGTAGTCTAGATAGAGCATCCGCCATGAAGTTCCTCCCCCCTGGAATGTACTTCAATGAAAAATTAAACTGCTTAAAGTACTGAGCCCAGCGAACTTGTTTGGGGGACAGCTTCTGAGGCGTTTTTAAGGCCTCCAAATTCTTATGGTCAGTCCACACCTCAAATGGATGTTTTGCTCCATCCAAGGGAGTGAAATGTCCCCACCCCCAATAGTTCAAATGGTTCTTCCAATTAAAAGTAGTGAACCTCATCATGTGGACATCTCCAGGTGGTGATGATTAGTTGACCTTGGCTTACTCAGATAAAGGTTTGCAGTTGCGCAGAGAAGAGAACGCCAAGTAAGAAATAGAAACCCTCCTCAGTTTATACAATATTAGTTAGTAACATTTCCAGTCTGTTTCCCATACTTTCCCCCCTTCCTCCCCCCATTACTCATGACAGCCAGAAAGAAGATCTTGAAGGGAGGGAGAAGACGGAGCCACGTCGCTGCGATACAGCTGCAATCTCGGGGCTCTGAGATTGCAGCTGATATCTTCGCCCCTGGTCAGTCCTAATGGACCTAAACCATCCCGTAGAGATGGTGATAGTAAGGGGCGCATTCTGCTGATCCCAGGGACATCGCAAAGTCCCTGGTTGATCCAGAAGAAGCCCTTTTACCATCGGCGGAGAGGCAGCCTTTAAGCTGCTGAAGCTGTGACAGCTCCGGAAGGAAGAGGTAGAAAGAGAAAGTGCATCGGCTGGTGAGAATCTTTTTTTTCGGGGACTTAAGGACACTCTAAAATGAGAAGAATCCTGTAAGACTTTGGACAAAAACTGATGAAACTGATTTAGCGGTGATTTCTTAAAGAGAATGTCAAATTGAGGCTTGGCTTTTTACTTTTACTTTTGCTTTCATTGAACTTCCATTGTGATCTAGTAACTGTAACTAGACTGGTTTTTCCTTTTATATTCACCTAATTTTTCTTTCTTTTTTCCTCCTCTTGACTGTTAATAGTTTTTTTTAGAACAGAGGCTCCCTTTAGTATTTTTTTTTCTTAAATACATATATATACATGTATATTTCCCTTTTTTTTATTAGGCTTTTTTGGGAAAGAAGGGGGAGTAGATTAAAGAAACTTTGTAACACTGCCAACTAGAGGCTTGAAGATACTTTATTGGAAGTTGAAAGGGCTGTGAAGGAATCCTTTCTCAAGGACACTGGAACTTGATTAGATAGAGGGAAGAACACTGGAGAATGTTTTAACAGGTGTTCTTTGGAACTTCTATTATTAATTGAGTACTTGAAGTTGGGCTTTGGAATTTGTGGAGAAGCCATAATAAGAGCCTTGGATAACTAAATAAGATGCAGTGTGCTTTCTTTTTTACCTTCTTTTAGCTGTTTCATCCCCACTCTTCAATCCCACAGTATTTTGTAATATTTGTATATCTATTTTCTTTTTCTTTTGTTTGACTTTATTTTTAATTTTTAAACTTACTTTTCTTTTTAAAGGGAAAGCCTCAGAATATTTTTTCTTTTTGCTTATTGGGATTTTTGCCTTTTCTATTTTCTATTTTCATTTCTTCTTTATTTTTATGGTTATTTTTTTATTTTTTGAGACCTTATAATTGGATTAAGGTGTGAAGAACCTGAAGAATTATTTTTTTCTTCTTCTTTTTTTTATCATTGCTTTTTAATATTATTGGGTCTTACTCTCTTTTTCTTTTTCTTTTTTACTATTCTTAATTTTTATTTTTGAATCATAATTGACTATTCCACAATAGGATTAAGGTTTAGAAGAACCTGAAGAATCTCCTCCTTTTTCTTTTTAATCTTCTTTTTCTCCTTCACTTTTTAATCCTGGACTCTTTATTTTTTACTGTTTTTTTTTATGTTTTTCTTCTTCCCAACTGGATTATAATTGGCTACCCTATTAATTGGATTAAAGGAGCTTAAAGTTCCTGAGTTATTCAAATGAGTAAGAAAACTTTACCTTCTGGCAGTTCAACTTCTGCTCCTGCTTCTCCATCAACTGGAGGACGACTATCAATAATGGCGAAGCAAGATAAAGTACAAATGGATCTAGCGACGATTATACAAGGAATACAAGAACTCAAAATGAGTATTGACCAAAGAACAGAGAGTATTGAACAAAGAATTGCAAAGACTGATGAAAAAATTGAAATTTTTCAACAAATGATGGCGAAACAGGAGGAGAGACTCCAAAAAATTGAGGAGAAAGACAAACAAAGAGATGAGACAATTGGAAATATTGTTAGCAAATTAACAATGGTGCAACAAGATATAACTGGGATGTTGAAGTGGGAGATGGATAGGTCAGAATTTTATCTCAGATTTCAAAATATAGAGGAAGAAAAAGGACAAGATTTGGCGGCTGTAATGATAGAAATTCTGGCTGGAGCTTTGGAGATAACAGAGGAAAAGATGATGGACGGAGTAGATGAGATATATCGTGTCTTCACAAGATATGTGATGAGGAATAAGCTTCCAAGGGAGATCCATATCAGATTTACTAAAAAGACTATTAAAACACAAATATTACAAGTCGCAAGAGATAAGGTGTTGAAATACAAAGGTAAAGAGATTATGGTTTTAAAACAAGTGCCCAGAAGAGTGAGAGAGATGAGAAGAGAATATCGATTTTTGACCAAAAAGTTATTGGAAAAAGAGGTGAATTATAGATGGTTGATCCCAGAAGAATTAATGTTTATATGGCAAGAACAGAGATACAGAATCGACTCAATTGAGAAAGCAGAAATATTCTACAATGAATTTTTTGGAAGAAGAGAAATAGAGACAGAAAAAGAGACCATTTCAACTGAGCCTCAAGAAGACCAGATGGGAACGGGGAAAGAAGAAGGTGCGGTAGGTGGACAAATGGAGACCAAAGAACAACGTGAAGTAAGATCTACAAGAACTGTTAGACCTAAATATAAAACATAACCATGGAGGAAAAAAAAATTGATTTCTATGAATATAAATGGATTTAACTCAGCTATTAAAAGAAGAAAAATCTTTCATAAATTAGAGAAGTTAAAATTTGATATAATTTGCCTACAAGAAGTACATATTAAAAAACAACATCAATGATTATTGGTAAGACCAAAACTGGGGAAAATTTTTACTTCCTTGACTAACTGTAAGAAAAGAGGAGTGGTCCTGTATATTAAAGAAACTATTGGAGCAAAATTGATTTATACTGATGAAGATGGAAAAGTATTAATGGTTGAAATAGTGGATAACAATATAAAAAAACTGCTTGTTGCAATTTATGCTCCAAACAATAAACAAGAAGAATTTTATAAAAAGACTCTCCCTAAATCCTTTTTTAAAACGGTAGATGAATTAAATTTAAAAGATATATGGAGAGAAAGAAATGGTAAAACCCAGCAATATACTTTTTATTCAAATAGACATTTATCATGGCCCAGAATAGATATGATTTGGACTTCTTCAGAACTAATATCTAACATTCAAGAAATAAATATAGAAACGGGTATATGGGCAGACCATAATCCAATGACAATTAAATGGAAAGGACAAAGAAGATGATCTAGATGGACATTAAACAATGCTATTTTAAAGGAAAAAGACTTTACACAATGGATGGGCAAAGAATTGGCTTTCTTCTTCAGTGAAAATAAAAAAGAAGATACTTCAATGCAGAATTTTTTCGATACAATGAAGGCATATGCGAGAGGATTAATAATGGATTATACAAAGAAAAAGAATATTAGAAAGAGGCAAACTATTAAAGCTTTAGAAGATGATTATAAAAAACTGGAAAAAGTATTGCAGAATATGCCACAGAAAAAAGATATTAAATTCAAAATGGATATAATTAAACATAAGATGGGTCAGGCAGAGAAAGAAGAATTGGCACAAAAAATTAGAAGTGCTAAACAGAACTATTTTGAAGTTGCAAACAAACCAGGTAGATGGCTAGCATACAAATTGAGAAAGGAGAAAGAATCTAGGAAAATAGTACAGTTAATAGATGATCAAGGCCAAATGTGTTATGGTAATAAGAAGAAAAAGACAATTATCCAAGACTTTTATGGACAATTATATAAGCAGGAGGATTTCGATGAGGAAAGAATTAAGCTTTATCTAGAAAATGCTAACCTACCTAAGATATCTGAAGAGACTGAAAAAATGTTAGAAAGTACCATAACAATGATGGAACTAACGGAAGCATTTAATAGGCAGAATAATGGAAAAGCACCAGGCCCAGATGGGCTCCCGGCAGAATTTTATAAAACATTACAAGAATCGTTGAGCACTCCACTGTTAGAAGTTATGAATGAAGCCATGTTAAATAAGAAAATACCCAAAACATGGTCAGAAGCTTATATCACACTTATTCCCAAAGAAGGGGCCGATCCATCACAAATTAAGAACTATAGACCTATTTCTTTACTGAATGCAGATTACAAAATCTTTGCTCCCATCCTGGCAGAAAGGCTCAAAAGATACCTAAATAACTTTATTCATCCTGACCAGAATGGATTCCTGCCAAGGAGACAAATTAGGGATAATATGAGGGTAATTCTGGACACTTTGGAATATTACGAGGCGCACCCTGAAAAACAAATGGCTTTGATATTTTTAGATGCCCAAAAGGCATTTGATAATGTGAATTGGAGATTCATGTTTTTGTTATTGGAACAGATGGGCTTTGCTAGAAAATTTATTCAAGCAATAGAAGCCATATATGACAAAAAAACGGCAAGAGTGATGATAGAAGGAGATTTTACAGATTCTATTAATATAAGAAAAGGCACAAGACAAGGTTGCCCATTATCACCTTTGTTATTTGTATTGACTTTGGAAGTGCTGAATAGAAACATTAGAGAGGATCCAAATATAAAAGGAATGAAAATTAAGAAGGAGGAATTTAAATTGCAAGCCTTTGCGGATGATTTGGTTTTTATTTTGGAAGATCCTCTAGGAACAGCTTTAAAGCTACTGGAAAAGATAGAGATTTATGGTGAGATGGCCGGCTTGAAAATAAATAAAGATAAAACAAAGATCTTGACAAAGAATATGTTATTAAAACAAAGAGATGAACTGGCAGATTTATTGAAAATTCAAGTTACGAATAAGGTTAAATATTTGGGGATATATTTGACGTCAAGATGTACTACATTGAAAGAGAATAACTATATTAAACTTAAACAACAGATAGCATCTGATTTGAAGAAATGGGAAAATCTACAATTGTCATTGATAGGTAGAATTTCAACAATCAAGATGAATATTTTACCCAGAATTTTATATTTGTTCCAAACCATACCAATCAGGCTTGGTAAAGATTACTTTGAAGAATTAAATAAAATTGTGTTGAAGTTTATATGGCAAGGTAAGAAAGCCAGAATAAAATTAAAACTTCTGCAAGATGCTAGAATTAGAGGAGGTTTTGGCCTTCCGAATTGGGAGTTGTACTACCAAGCTGCAAATTTAATGTGGGTTAAAGACTGGATAACATTAAGAAAGACTAGATTGTTGACACTAGAAGGGCATGATTTATTACTGGGATGGCATGCTTTTCTGTGGTATAAGGGAACTAAATCGCAGGGCTATTTTAGAAGGCATTATATAAGGGAGTCTTTATGGTTGAATTGGGAGAAAATTAAGAGAAAATGTTATTTGAAAATCCCAGTCTGGTTATCAACTATTGAAGCTTTTTCTTATCCTATAATATATGAGAAGGAACAAACAGTTAGATATGGGGAAATATTGGATGAAAAGAGTGAACTTAAAACAATGCAAAAACTAGAAGAACAAGGCATAAAGATGAATTGGTTTTCATATGCGCAAATACATTTAAGGTATCTTATAGATTCTAAAGCAGAGGGATTTTATGATAAATTGACTGATTTAGACAGGATCTTGACAGGTACTGATGAAAAAGTGATTAAAAAATTATACAGTTATTTCTTGGAAATTTTATTAGAGGAGGAACAAGTTAAAGAAACAATGATTGTTTGGGGGAAGAATTTTGGATATGGGATTGATTTGGAGAAATGGGAAAAATTGTGGTCTCAAAATTATAAAATGACAATGTCAACAGCTTATAAAGAAAACTTGTATAAGATGTTTTACAGGTGGCATTTTCCCCCGACAAGAATTGCAAGAATGTTTAAGAACAAATCTGAAAAGTGCTGGAAATGTCATCAGATACCTGGCTCATACTACCATATGTGGTGGACTTGTGAGGACGCTAGAAAATATTGGACTAAAATCCGCATATGGTTGGAAAAAATGACAAAGACACATATAGACTTGAAACCAGATATTTTTTTATTGGGAATCTTACCTGATATATATAATAAAAATTTGAAGTATTTGATTGTAAATATATTAACAGCAGCTAGGATTGTATTTGCTAAAAACTGGAAGAGTGAGAAAACTCCATCAGAGGAAGAAATTATTAAGAAAATATTGGATTGTGCTGAAATGAGTAAATTGACATTTGAAATCAGAGAACAAGAAGATAAACAATTTTATGAAGTTTGGGATCTTTTTTATCAATGGTTAGATAATAAAACATAATAATAGAATATTCAGATTTAGCATAAAAATTTTTTTTCTTGATATTATCTTTATAAAACATTATCAAGATAGATTTGGTATGATCTTATGATTTATTGCAAAATAAACTAAGTAAACTATAGTTATCTCGTTAAAATATGAATTAACAAAATTATAGATAAATGATTTTTTTTAGTGATGATATTAGGTTATACAATTATTGATTGATAATATGAGCTATTATGTAATATAATTATATTAGTGACTAGGAAATGGATGCACAAAAAAAGTGGTAAACCAATCGATGCACTGTATGTAAATTCATGAAGAAGGAGGATATTTTTATGTTTTTTGTGGTGTGTTTATGTTGTCTTGTTGTTAAAATAAAAAAAAATTATAATAAAAAAAAGAAAAAAAAAGAAGATCTTGAAGGCTGACATTTTGATATAATCTTCCTACAAAAAGTACATATTAAAAAACAATATGAATATATACTGAAACAACAAAAATTAGGGAAACTATTCACATCATTGATACAATGTAAAAAAACAATGTATGTATATAATTGGAAGATGTTTTTATGTTTTTATGTTTCTGTCTGTCTGTCTTAAAAAATAAAAATCTTTAAAAAATGAAAAAAATATTAAATGAGTGCATACAACCAGATCAAAATGGATTTCTTCCATCAAGACAAATCAGAAACAATATGAGGATAGTTAGAAACATTAGAAAATTATGAGGCACATCCAGAAAAACAAGCAGCACTTGTTTTTCTGGATGCATAAAAGGCCTTTGACAATCTGAGCTGGCAGTTCATGATACAACAAATTAAAAACATGAATATAGGAGACAAGTTCAAGAAAATGATATAGATTATATACTCCACCCAGAAGGACAGTATATTACTAAACGGGGAAAATACAGAAACTTTTAAAATAACAAAAGGGGTAAGGCAGGTGTTATGTCCTGAGGACTCTAGGAGTTCTCACTCAGGTCCATTCATTTTGCGGGGGCGTTCTCCCCTTTACCCATTGGTTGGTTCTCTCCAGCAGCCAGCTATAAAAGCAGGCTGCGGGGTCCAACCAGTTGCTGATCGCTGCGAGCCCGTTCCAGGCGTGGCAAGCACGGTCAGCCCTTTATTGTTATAATAAAGTATTGTTGCACTCATGCTCTGGTTCAGCCTCTCTTTTCCCAAACCTAACACTGGCGACAAGGGTGGGATGGCTACCAGAAGCACCATGCAACCGCTGAGTCACTAGCCGCCGATCTGCAGCCAGAGAGAGCGATCGGTCGGCGATAAGAGCAACGCTGATCCGCAGCCAGAGAGAGCGGTCAGCAAGCAAAAAGAGCAAACAAAAAGAGCAAACGCTGGTCCGCTGACAGAGAAAGCGGCCAGCAAGCAATAGAAGCGAACACTGATCCGCAACCAGAGAGAGCGGTCAGAACGAAAAGTTAGAAGCATCTGTAGCCGCTTGTTAGCCCAGCTACAGTGAAAGTGAAGCGCTGCGAGCCGCAGCCGCTCATTGTTTAGGCGCGAAGTTCAAACGGCTGTCATTTGAATTTCAAACCTAAAAGGCACAGCACGGCGCTGTAGTCAAGTCACTGACGCCCACACAGGCGCGAATTTAAACGCCACCAACGGCTGACGGCCAAACGTGGCTAACCCAGAGAGAGAGAGAGGATTGCGAAAAGCCTCTCCAGAGCTGAAATCACTTGCCTGCCACAGGCACTAGAACATTTTTCTGCTGCCCCAGAGAGATTTTTTTCCACAGGTTGTTCTACCGGCCCCATCACCATGAACTCCAATCCAGTCTTCCCAGCATTCAAACCGGATGAGGAGAAGTGGGAATCATACAAGAACCGTTTTAACCATTATATCGATGCAATTGGGCTTGCTGATGCTGGAGAACATCGGAAAAAATCGTATTTCCTGATCTACTGTGGAGCCATCGTCTTCGATACTGCCACAGCCCTCGTGGCTCCACGTGAGTTGAAAAACGTTCCTTGGTCAGAGCTACTTGAAATCCTCACTAACCACTATTCTCCCAGGCCCTCACAGATTGCCAGGAGATTCACCTTCCGTATGAGGAAGCAAGCGGACAAGGAAACCATTAATCAGTATATGGCCGCTCTCAGAACAGCAGCATTGCATTGTGGGTTTGGAACCTACCTGGAGGACATGCTCCTCGATCAACTAGTCTGCGGGGTCAAGGACCTACACCTTCAAAGGCGCCTCCTCGCGAAAAAAGACCTCAATCTCGCACAAGCAGTCGAGGAGGCCTTAGCAGCAGAATTGGCAGCGCACTCAGCCACCGAAATCCATGGCCCGACTGCCAAGCTGACATCAATTCCAGTCCACTCCGAGGAGGTGGTAGCAGAGGAATCCCTGAGTGATGAAAACGACGTCCGCCGCCTCTCCAACGACAGACGGCCGCAGGTAGGAGCCAAACAAGAAAACATCGGTCCACCCAAGCACATCACCCTGTGCCTAGCCTGTGGTGGATCTCATCTGAGGGCCACCTGCAAGTTTAAAGGAGCCACCTGCAATAACTGCCATAAAAGGGGGCACATCGTGAGAGTCTGCCAAGCCCCTCAAAGCTCAACACAAAGGCACCCCCCCGTCTCACACTCGGGGCCGCAGAGGCAAGTATTGAACTGTCGCACACATCACCGTGCCAAGCACACTTGCCACACTGTTAGTAAAATCTCTCTCTCCGTTTACTTAGAAGGTAAACCGTGCCGCATGGAGGTTGACACAGGGTCAGCGCTCTCAATTATCTCGTGGAACACCCTCAAGAGGCTCCAGCCCAGCCTATCAACTAGCCGGCTCCAGAAGTGCCAGTTTAGCCTGAAGGACTACCAGGGGAGGACCATTCCTGTAATCGGCAGAGGCAAGTTCCTTGTCAGTTTTAAAGCTTTTAAAGGTCACCTACCTCTAGTGGTAGTTAACGGCAATCTCCCTACCTTATTGGGGCTCGATTGGTTTCCCCATCTCGGCCTAGGGCTAACAGGAGTCCATGCTGTCTCAACCTCAGACACTGACTCCTTATTCGCTGATTACTCAGATGTATTCAGCGATGAGCTGGGGTGTTATAACGGTACCCCAATATCGTTCTCAGTCGACCCCCAGGCAGTCCCAATCAGGCTAAAACTGCGTAGGGTCCCATTCGCTATTCGGCCAAAACTAGATGCTGAATTGGATAAACTATTAAAACAAGGGGTCATTGAGCCAACAGATTTCGCCAAATGGGAGACGCCCATTGTCACACCCCTCAAAAAAGACGGTAGCCTGAGAATTTGCTCGGACTACAAGACCACAATCAATAAGTTTCTACAAGTTAGCGCTTACCCAGTGCCCGTCATTCAGCATTTATTACACACTTTTGAACCTGGCAGCATTTTTGCCAAATTGGACATGTCTCAAGCGTATCAACAGTTCCCTGTTGACAACCAAACAGTGGAACTCCAGACCATTGTCACTCACAGGGGTGCTTTCAGATGCAAGCGTCTCCAATTTGGCGTAAGTGTTGCCCCAGGTATCTTTCAATCCCTCATGGAGCGGATTTTACAGGGCCTCCCTGGAGTAGTACCCTATTTGGACGACATCTTAGTCTCGGCCAGGGACAGACCCCAACTCTTCCAGAGAGTTCGAGCAGTGTTAGAGAGGTTCAGACAGCATGGCCTCAAATTGAAAAAAGAAAAATGCGCCATTGCCACTAGACAGGTGGACTTTCTGGGTTATAAAATTGACGCCTCAGGCATTCACCCCCTGGAGTCCAAGGTTAAGGCAATTCACGAGGCACCCACTCCAACCTCCAAAACTGAACTACAGGCCTTCTTGGGGCTATTAAACTTTTACGCGTCTTTCTTGCCCCATAAAGCATCAGTAGCTGAACCCCTACACAGATTACTGGATAAAAAGTCACCTTGGCACTGGGGGCACAAAGAAGACCATGCTTTTCACGCCGTGAAATCACTACTCATGTCAGAGGCGGTACTTATTCAATTCGACCCCAACCTTCCTTTAGTGCTGGCAGCAGACGCATCCCCCTTTGGAATTGGGGCAGTATTAAGCCACAGGCTTCCCAATGGCGCCGAGGCTCCCATTGCCTTTTTCTCCAGAACGCTCTCCGCAACAGAGCGTAATTACAGCCAGATCGATAAGGAAGCTCTAGCAGCTGTTGCAGCAGTGAAAAAATTTCACGAATTTCTTTTTGGCCATTTTTTCGAGCTGGTCACAGACCACAAGCCCCTCCTGGGTCTACTAGCTGGGGACAAACAGACCCCGCAAGTCCTTTCCCCTAGGATGACGAGATGGACCCTCTTCCTAGCAGCCTACTCCTACAGACTCATACACCGGCCAGGTAAAACATTGTCCCACGCTGACGCTCTCAGCCGCTGTCCCTTGCCGGCCCCGGCTGAAGACCCTGCTCCTGTCCACGCTATTTTCGAGGTAACACAATTGGACCTCCCCATCACTGCCCTTGACATTGCTGCTAAAACCAAGGCAGACAAAACGCTTGCCCAGGTGCTCGACTGGGTGAGGAGGGGGTGGCCGGGTGGCAATGTTGAAAACAAATTCTCACCTTTCAAGACCCGCATGCAGGAACTGTCCAGTTTGCAGGGCTGTCTACTGTGGGGCACTCGAGTGGTCATCCCGACCTTACTGCGTACCCGAGTCCTGGAGGCGTTGCACGAGGGACACCCTGGCATCGTGAGAATGAAGGCATTAGCACACAGCTACGTATGGTGGCCGGGCCTCGACGAGGACATCGCTAGATGGGTAAGCTCCTGCAACCCCTGCCAGGAATCCCGTCCAGCTCCTCCTATTGCCACCCCTACTAAATGGGAGAGCGCCAGCACTCCGTGGTCCAGAATTCACATCGACCTGGCCGGCCCCTTGCATGGGAAGATGTTCCTAGTGGTCGTGGACGCCTATTCTAAATGGATTGACGTTGCACAGCTATCCACGACCACCACACAAGCAATCACCAACGTATTAACACGCCTGTTTGTTACACACGGGCTACCCGACTCCATTGTCTCCGACAATGGCCCACAGTTCGCATCAACCGAGTTCAGCCGTTTCGCTGCCAACCTGGGTATCCGCCACATTTTCACAGCCCCATTTCATCCTGCCAGTAACGGATTGGCTGAAAGGGCCGTCAGGACCACTAAAGAAGCCCTGGCTAGGTTCAGTAAGGATGACTGGCACCACAAACTCTCGCGTTTCCTGATGAGCCAGCATTCAACTCCATGTTCAGTCACCAACAAGTCCCCAGCTGAGCTCCTGATGGGCAGGCGTCTGAGGACTGTATTGGACAGACTTCACCCACAATACTGCCCTGACTCTCCCCTCGCTTCCACATCGGGGGTTAGACATTTTATCTTACAGGAGCCAGTATTCGTGAGGAACTTCGCTGGAGACCCCCTGTGGATCCCGGGCGAAATCGTGGCCATCACCGGACCAAGGTCGTATCGGATCAGACTGGAGGACGGCCGGGTCTGGAGAAGGCACCTGGACCAGCTGCGTAGGCACCTCAGCACCCACACTAGCAGGGACCCAGAATCACAAAGCGACGGGAGGTCTCAGCATCAACCCCACATCCACATCCTTCCCGGCGACCAGTACACACCAACAGTCAGTCCAGAAAACCCAAGCACGGACAGCGGCGCCCAGACGGTGGACCAGCCCGATCCAGTCTATGGGAGCACGTCCCCAGTGACCAACCCTACGAGTTCCGGGCCTGCCCGAACCGAGGGGCACGTTGGTGACACTCACCCGGCTCTGCCTTCCCAGACAGACTCTGAGCGGACAGTCAGCGTTCCAGAGCTGCGCCGTTCCGGGCGCCAACATAAACCTCCTGCCTACCTCAAAGACTATGCGTGTTCGCATCTGAGGGGAAGGGGTGTTATGTCCTGAGGACTCTAGGAGTTCTCACTCAGGTCCATTCACTTTGCGGGGGCGTTCTCCCCTTTACCCATTGGTTGGTTCTCCCCAGCAGCCAGCTATAAAAGCAGGCTGCGGGGTCCAACCAGTTGCTGATCGCTGCGAGCCCGTTCCAGACGTGGCAAGCACGGTCAGCCCTTTATTGTTATAATAAAGTATTGTTGCACTCATGCTCTGGTTCAGCCTCTTTTTTCCCAAACCTAACAGCAGGGATGTCCACTGTCACCTCTGCTTTTCATCCTGACAGTAGAAATTTTATTAATTCAAATCAGACAGAATTCAGATATAAAACAAACTAGAATCAAAAAAGAGGAATACAAAATTCAAGCTTTTGCAGACGACCTGGTATTCTTCAGAGAAGACCCATTGGAGATAGGAAAAAAATTAATTAGAGAATTAGAATAATATGGAGAATTATCTGGCCTCAAAATTAATAGAGAAAAGACTAAAACCAAAAATTTAATGGAAGAACAGAAAACAGAATTAGAAATGGTAATGGGACTCCAAGTTGTAAAGAAAGTTAAGTATTTAGGAACTTGGCTAACTGCAAAATCCTCAACGATAAAGGAAAATCATTACATGAAATTACTACATCAAATAAAGAAAGATTGGAACAACAGGGAAAATTACAATTATCACTATTAGGAAGAGTTGCAGTGATTAAAATGAACATTTTACTGAAATTATTATACTTATTTCAAACAATCCCCATAAAATTAGATATATATATATATTTAAGGAACTAGATAAAATCACATTAAAATATATAGTTAGGAAAGAAAGCCAGAATAAAATTAATAGCTCTACAGGATAGTAGAAGTAGAGGTGGCTTTGGACTCCCAAATTGAGAATTATATTATAATGCGGTGGCACTAATATGGATTAAGGAATGGGTAAATTTGAGTAATAAAAATATATCAACTTTAGAGAGTCATGACCTACAGAGAGCGTGGCATGCTTTTTTTATGGGAAAATAAAAGTAAAAAATAAACATATTTTTTATAGACACTATATGAGAGATTATTTGATACAGATTTGGAATAAAATTAGGTGAAAACATTATATAAAAATACCCTTATGGATATCTACCATGGAAGCGATGATACACCCAAACACATTAGATCTGGGAAAAATGGTCAGATGTAAAGAAATGTTAGATAAATAGGAAAAACGAAAGTGCCTGTGTCATAACTTGGGTGCAGCCTATCTAGGGTCAATCTTAGTTTCTGGCCCATTAATAATTCTGCGGGGTTCCAGTGTGTGGTTGAGCTGGGAGTAATATGTTGTGTGAATAGCATTCTGTCCAATTTTTCCTGGTGTCCCCTGGACCAAGCCGTGCTAAAATTTCCTTTACAGATCTCACAGTTTTCTCTGCCAGCCCATTAGTCACCGGGTCAGCCGATGCTGACAGGGCATGCCAGATTCCTCTCTCTGCAAGAAAACCCTTAAATACATTTGCAGTGAACAGGGGTCCATTGTCCGAAACCAGTGTATCCAGCAACCCATGGGTGGTGAATACTTTCTGCAAGACCTTGATGACAGCTTCTGCTGTCGTTGATGCCATTATGGCTACTTCTACCCATTTTGAGTATGTGTCAACTATTATTAAGAATATATGCCTTGGAAAAAATCTATATAGATTCATGCTCACGGTGTGGTGGGCATTTCCCATTTAAGGGGTTTTGCGCTCAGGGAAACTGTCCTAGACTCTTGGCATGGCAAGCAGGTAGTGACCCAATCCTCTATTTCTTGATCCATTCATGGCCACCATGCATAGCTTCTTGCCAATGCTTTCATCCTTACAATCCCTGAGTGTCCCTCATGCATAACACCCCCTTTCTTAGGGCATTGGATATCACCACTCTATCTCCCACAACAGGCAACTCTTCTGTACAGATAATTCCATTTGCTGATTTTTTGAATGGCTTGAATTCACTTTTCCCCACTCTTTCTGGCCACTCCTTTCACACCCAGTTTAAAATTTGCACCAAAGTTCTGTCTTTGGCTGTTTGTCTCGTGATCTCGGCTGTCGTGATTGGGCCTGCCATGAGATTTTCAATTAACAGTATGGATGTGAATGGTGCCATGTCCTCAATGATGTCTGGTAATGGGCACCAGCTGAGGGCATCAGAGTGGTTGATTGTCTTCCCTGGTTGGCGTGTGAGGCGGTAATTGTAAGCTGCTAAAAACACAGCATTCTAGGTGATAATATGTTGGGGGTTGGTTTATTTCCTGTAATGATGCCTAGTAGCAGCTTGTGATTGGTAACCAATTCAAAGTTTCTGCCGTATAAGTACTCATGGAAACTCTTGACTCCTGCCACTGCCACCAATGCTTCTCTATCTAATTGGCTGTAATTCTGCTCAGCTTTGGATAGTGTTTTAGAGTAAAAGGAGATGGGGGCTTCATTTCCATTTGGCATTCTGTGGCTGAGGATTGCCCCCACCTTAAATGGTGATGCATTGCAGGTTAATACTAGTGGGAGGGTTTCATTGTATTGCACTAGGACACTTACATTTGAATGTGCCCATATGGGTTACTATTGTCTGTGCTTCTGCTGTGGCTTCATCCACAGGCAGCTGCTGTTATGCTTTTGTTATGCTGTCCAGCTTTGCAAAAATTTGACCCTTTCCCAGTGAGTGCAGGAGGTGTTGCACCACTGGCATAGGATAAGCACTTTGTTGTAGCACTCTGTTCAATGTGCATTTATAATCTGCACATATTCTGACAGACCCATCTGTCTTAACATGGTCTGTGGGTCTAGAGCTCCCTGGGTAATCAGCTTATCTAATTGCTCATGTACCTTTGGCTGGAGACCAAAAGGGTCTCATCGTGGCTTGAGTCTGACAGGGACTACTTGGGGATCTAGATCTAGATTAAATGAAATTGGCGTCCCCTTGTACTTGCCTAGGATATCATTGAAGACGTCCTTGAACTTGGCTTCCAGTAACTTCAATGCATCGGTCTCCACCATATAGCATTACCATCACTTCCCAGGGTTTTAATTACTCCCTTCCAATTAGGCTGGGAAGATCCTTGTCCACTATGGTGATGGGTAGGGGTCCCTTGAACCCTTTGAACCTTATGTTAATGGAACCATTTCCACAGATGGGGATGTGGTTCCCTTGATAGTCCTTAAGTATGATGTCTGGGGCTTCAATTGTTGCTTGGTTAGGACTTGCTCTTCTGATGGATTTCCAGGACATCATGGTTTTAATTGATCTTGTGTCCACTTCCATTTTGCAAGGGCTTCCCTCTATTTGGACAGTGATGTTGATTTTCTCTGATTCATGGCTGGTTGACTGGCCAATCATAGTGTAGGTGTCAGAGTGTCCCATTATTGTTTGAATATCTCCATCTGCATTTCGATCTTCCTGCCCTTTGTTATTTGTTGGTGGCTCTTTTCAGAATGTTGTCTTTGATCCCTGGTACCTTGTGGAGGATCCAGTCCTTCTCTGGCCATGACATACCGGCAGGCCCACTCTACAAGCTCTCGCTATGTGGCCCTGCCATTCACACTGCTGGCAAATGGCATCTTTAAAACAGCAAGCCACTCGTGGATGGTTTCCCCCACACCCAGTGCATGACAGGCTTTGATACCTTTTGTCTCTTGCTGTCTTCTCCATCTTGCGGGTTGACTTTATTCATTGGATGTCTTCCTTGTCTCCTTCACTCTCCTCCATCTCAGTGTCCCCATTGTGGTTGGTGGCTCTGGCTCTGGTGGCATGGATGGTCTGGAGCCCTTGATTCTGGCTGTGGACTTGTTGGAGACTTCTGCGGCTTGGGCTTCCTTGATGGCGGCCTTAAACAGTAGATATTGTCTGGCTAGCAATCTCTTTTGCAGAACCAAGTTTCTTAGTCCAAGCACTAGCCTGTCTTAGATCATGAATTCTGAGAATTTTACAGTCCTTGGCTAACTTCCTCAATGCTGTCACATACTCATTTATGGACTCACTCACTTGCTAGCACTGCAGGTAAAACTTGAGTCTGCAAGCCACAACTTGTGTCTGCAAGCCAGAGGGGATGTGGATGGTTCATAATGCTCTTTTAGTACCTTCTGCAAGTCTGTCCAAGTAACATTTTCCAAGGTTTTGGGTGCCACTAAACTTTCTGTGGTCTCATACATGTCAGAGTCACAGTAACTGCTTTTAGCACCAGCGTATATCCCTCTTAGGAGATGGGCTTTGCCTATAATAAAGACAGTGAAATCTTGGCCAGAAGATGCTTCCCAACAACTTCAGGATTGTTTTGAGAACATAAATTGGGACATCTTTTACCATCCTGACCTAGAGGAGCACACTGCAACTGTTCTATGCTATATCAAACGCTGCACAGATACTATCATTATGGATAAACATAATAGGATCTATCCCAATCAGAAATCCTGGATAACCAAGGAAGTCCAGAGCCTCTTGTGTGACAAGACCAAGGCCTTTAGGTCTGGTGATGGGGCAAGATACAGTGTTGCCAGAGCTAATCTGAAGAAAGGTATTCGGAAAGCCAAGACTGATTATAAGAGGAAGATTGAGGATAATTTTTATAGCAATAACATGAGGCAGGTGTGTCTCACCTGTACCAATAAGGTGAGAAGTCCAAATTTCCAACTAAACATAAACAAGCAAGCAAGTCCAGTAATTACAGGGTTAAATTCCTTGAGCCGATAAAGTTCTTGGCAGTCTCACACAAGCTGTCTGCCAAGTCCGACAGGAAAGCAGGAATATAAATCACAAGCTGTCTCCGCACACAGGATATTCCGAAGCTTCTCTCACTAAGTAACACATTGTCCCGAACAAGTTCCCAGAGTGAACACACCCACTTTTATTCCCTATGGGGTATGACAGTCCTTCATCTCAGTCCCTGATTTGTCCTTTCTTTCTGTGTTGCAGCTCACACTTTTGCCTGTGCCGTTGCCTCGCATCAAGCCAGCATTCCTCAGCTTGATCCTCAGTCAGAGGCTCTGATATGCCCCCCTGGTTATCTGCCGACACCTGAGGCACAATCAGGGAGGAAGGTCTTGCCGAAGAGGAAAGTCCTGGGGAGGAAGGCAACTCCAAATCCTCTAACAAAACAGGCTCAAATCTCAGAGCCAAATCCTCCTCTTCCTCATTGTCCAAGTCTTCATCCTCTAACAAAGCAGGCTCAAGCCTCAAAGCCAAATCCTCCTCTTCCTCATTGTCCAAGTCTTCACCCTCTAACAGAGCAGGCTCAAACCTCTGAGCCACAACACTATCCCTCACCGCAGGGCCCTTCCCCTGAGTCTGACGATCAGGACGTGGTTTCAATGGAAACTGTTCATGGAATCTCCGGATAAGGTCCGGGGCATGGACCGTGGAAGCGTCCACCCAGGAAAAATCCTTCGGTCCATCCCCCAGCCTCTCAACAAAGTATTGAAACCGTCCTTTCAGCCAGCGAGAATCCTAAATGCTGACCTCTGTGGCATCAGCAGCAGGATCATTGCCGGGTACAGGTGGAGGAATCGTAGCAGCGGGAGAATGGAAAGAACATGAAGGAGTGTCAGGAACTAGAAGGGAACAGTGGAAGACAGCATGAATGCGCATGGAGTGCGGTAGGGTGAGCCAATAAGCAAAGGGATTGATGACCGCCTTGATAGGGAAGGGACTGATGAAGCGATGGTCCAACTTCTTGATCGGACGATTGACCCATAGATGCTTCGTGGATAACCACACCCTGTCTCCCACAGCCAGCGGGGGCGTCACATGGCGCGAACGATCCACAAACCTTTTATAGTCCTCCTTAGCCCGTTCCAATTGCTGTGAAACCAATTGGTGAACTGAATGCAGTTCTAACAAAAAGTCCCGCATCTTGGGAACTGGGGAATCCAAGATCGACAATGGGAAAAACCTTGGATGGAAACCCACATTCGCGTAAAAAGGTGTCATGTGAGTGGAGGTGTGCTGAGAATTCTTGAAGGCAAACTCTGCCAAAGGGAGATAAGTCACCCAATCGTTCTGTCGGTGGTTGACAAAACACCTTAAATATTGTGCGAGGATGCCAATCACCTTCTTCGTCCCACCATCAGTCTCCGGATGGTGCACCGACAACAAGCACACCTGTACCTGTAACGCGGTCATTAGGCTCTTCCAAAATTGAGCGGTAAACTGGACACCGCAATCCGAAACTACCCTATCCAGCTGACCATGAAGACGGAACACATGCTGCAAAAATAACCAGGCCGTAGTATGAGCCGATGGTAATCTCTGACAGGGGATAAAGTGGGCCATCTTGGTTAACATATCAACCACCATGAGTACCGTCGTATATCCCGACGAAGAGGGCAAATGTGTTAAGAAGTCCATGGAAATTGCCCCCCATGGTCTGTCCGGAGTCAGCAGAGGTTGAAGGAGACCAGGAAGTGCACCCATTGCGGCTTTTGCTTGCCTGCACGGTACACAGGACGTGACATAAGCATAGACATCATGCCGGACTCGAGGCCCCCAAAAAGTCCGTGTGACAAGATGAAGGGTCTTAAAAAACCCAAAATGGCTGGCAGCAGGGTTGTTGTGTCATTGAGTCATAATAAGGGCTCTAAGTGTCCTTGTGGGCATGTGCAATGAGCCCCGATGTCATAGTAAGCCCTCCTCCAAAGTCCATGGGGAGTCAGGTCCAATTTCCCCCATTCTCTGCTGTGACCAAGCATCTAAGTGCTGCGCCTCTTGTACACGAGTGCATAAATCCACTGGTTCCTGGATAACAGCCAAATATTCTGGTGGCAGCACCGTACGTGGAGGAAGGGGGTCCTCGGGACAAAGGTACTCTGGTTTACGGGACAGGGCATCTGCCCTCTGATTTTGACCATTGGGGATATAGGTCAGAGAAAAGTTGAACTGGGCAAAGAACAGTGACCACCGGATCTGTTGCTGGTTCAACTTTCTCGCAGTGGACAAGTGTTCCAAATTACGA